>QRFJ01002092.1:101739-249737 GCA_006176705.1 Cocos nucifera | reverse complement strand
CAAATTAAGTATCGTTATTGCGTCGCATCCAAAACCGCAAGCCTTCTACGTCCATCCACGAGTCTCTGCGCGTTTTCTTTTTGCCATAAAAACCTCCCAGGTTCCGTATGTAAAGCCTCGGGTGCCCCTTCCATTAATTGCTCTTGATCCTCCTTTTGTCTCAGCCAGCCCGCGATACCATTTGATGCCATAAGTCCGCGTGAGTCCTATGGACCTCTCTCGTTCCACGTGCCCACACTGTCTAATTAAGCACAAAGCCGCAGGCTGAAGGACGCTATTTATTTTTGAATTTAAATTGATTACTTGATTCACCGTATGTTAATTCAATTTTTGATTTAATTGATAAACTAAATTCAATCTTCTAATTACCTACTATATATATATATATAAAATTTTAAATTTATTTAATAAATATTAAATATTATAATATTTAATATTTTTATTATTATAATTTATATATTCATCACATCTTCTAATTTGAGCTTTATTCATCTTCGAGTAAAATAGATATATTAGTATTGTGTACCTGCATGTCCATAAATTAAAAATTATCCTAGGTAATTCTAAAGATTGGTGATACTTCGATCAGACCATTAAAAATATACTTCATTATATTATTAATTTGACGTAGTGTGTTAGCCAAAAAAATTTAAAGAGCTCTTTTTTCACCAACTTCTCACTTTACTATTTAAATCCTCTAACTAGATATGAGCCGAATTTATTATCTTTCTACAATTAAATCTTATTATTATTATTATTATTATTATTATTATTATTTAATTTTTTTTATTTATCTTTGTAGCAAGCTTTTAGCCAATGACTCCTATAATAGTTGGCTTTAGAACATTAGGTGTAAAACACCCCTCGAACTTACTGACTTGAGTCCAAAAAAATATAATTCTTATAATTGATTTCTTACATCCCCACCTTTTGATGCGAACTATTATGCTTACTTAGGCAAAAGAATCTGGTTACTCAGTGAGACAATGCTAAACCTTTTTTTCTTAACATAATCTAAGAGAAACTTTTGCATACTTCGACCTTTTCACCCAATCTCCCATAAAGTCGATTCTTCATTGAGATCAGAAAGAAGAAGGCTCTGGAGTCACTCTAAAATTTGGTCTAAACTTTACCATTTATTAAATTTTCTTAATAATTTATCCCTTAGCATCTCTAAAATTATCTAGACCGTTAATCACTTATTAATTAGGATGCCTGATCAACTTCAAATTGAAACAAGATTTGGGTACACAAAACTAATTATTTTTTACCATACTCGAGGACTTGATTAAATTAGTTTTCTCTCTCCCTCCAACTTAATCTATATTATCTTCAATGGAGTAGGAAAATAAAATAAGCAAAAAAAATAAAAGGAGAGAGTGCACCTGAAATAATTTTGCTTTGGGAGTTGAATATAGCTTCATTGATTAGCAGGCTTTTGTTCTAAATTTCTGTAGCTGCAGTAAAGTGAAAAATATGAAATCGTTGGATTGCCTCCCAACAAGCGCTAAGTTTAATGTCTTCAGTCAGACGTCAAGTTTATTATTTATTATAAGGTGGATCACATAGGTAGATAGTGTTAATTTATTCTTTATGTGCAATTTCATCTACATATGGCTTCAGACATTGGTCGTTCACCTTAAATGTATTGTCATTCTGGGGGTCATGAATTTTAATTGCTTCATGTGGAAATATTTGTGTGACAATGAATGATCCATCCCATCGAGGGTGGAGCTTTTCGAAAAAGAGGCATAATCTGGAATTGAAAAGTCATACCTTTTGATTCAACTCAAAACGATTTTCTAGAGCTGTGTATTTATCATGAAATAATTTTTTTAAAATTTTATTTATAAATATTTATTTAATTTTTTATTATTTATAAAAATAAATTTTAATTATTTAAAAATTTTTTTGTTTTAGTTCTACATAAAAAAAAATCATGTAAAACTTCTTTCTTTTAATATCTATAAAAAAAAACTCTTATACTCCTACTTCTAAAAATCCTTCTAGAATCTTACATGGAAGGAGATGAAGGGACAACTCCATGAGCAGGCTAGCAGTCTCAGAAGAAGAGAAAAAATTTTGTAAGACACAAAATAGATTTTATTGTTCTAAATATTTTTATATTTTTTTATATATAATAAAAATTATATTTTTTATTTAAATTATCATGAATTTTTTATTTACTCTTTTTTATATATTTTTATTTACGCTTTCATGTTAGATTAATATTAGAAACAATTTTTGCTTTTCAAAGATGCACCATGATCTACGGGTATGAAGCATGCCGAGAAAAGAAGAGTTGTTTATTTAGTACTTTTTGGAGACGTACCATGATCTACAGGTATGGAGCGTGCCGAAGAAAGATAGATATTTTTTCTAAAATTAATCACATCTATTTAATTTTTAAAAAAAAGAGGTACAACTATGCTAGTGCAAAATTAATTCAAAACTCCCAAGCTCTTTATTTTATAATTACATCAATTTTAGGATGATTTATTTTCTAAATCAAAATAAATTTTATTTTTTTTATTTTGCAATCTCAATTTAGCCCAAGATCCCTGAGGATACGATCTCGACTCATCCTACCTACGTAGTGAGTAGAGTTATTTTTGGTGCTATCAACGACTATGCATTAGGATACCCTCGAAAGATGGTTCGGTGCTAGTCGGAGATGATTGATATTGACTTTAGTCACTAGAGAAATTCTGAATAATATTCACCACAGCACAAGTATAAGAAGAAGAAAACTTATTTTTATTTATCAAAATATTTGAATATATATTAGAAAAAAATATAATTATTTGAGATCTTAGACCTTAGGAGGAACAGCGGTGGATGAGGTCGTGGCACTTTTTGCCGTCTCCAGCTTCGGTGCGAATTTAGGTACATCAGCGATGGGTTCGAAAGGCTTGAGGATGACTTCGACGGGCGAGGGGTCAGCCACAGCAGTGGACAGCCCTGCCTCTTCATCAAGGACCTTTCCGTATAAGAAGTCGAGATCGAGTTTGGAAAACTTAGCGGCCACTCGATCTTCACAAAATTCATACCCCTTTTAAAAGGCTTCTTGATCGAAGGCCACGTTCAGGTTCCTCATTTCAGAAGAGACCTTGAACTCCTCCATAGCCTGGATCTTCACCTTCAGGATCTGATTCAAGACTTAATCCTTCAGCTCGCCGACCGTAGCCTTGGCCTTCTTCCTCTTCTCCTCCTCTAGGGTCAGAGCCTGCAGCTCCGCCGAGGTGAGCTCCTCTTTTCTGAGCTTCTCCCACAGACCCTCAACTTCGACTGCCTTCTTCTTCAAGAGACGGTCAGCCTCGACGGCCACCTCCCGAAGGCAATCGACTTCGGCTTGGAGGACTTCCTAAGTCTATAACGCCTTCGACCTCAATCGATTCACCATTTTGATGTGTGCGAGTATTTGGTGACCTGACTGCAGTAAATAGACTGTCTTATGCATCAAAAAAAAGAAGAAAAAGAAAAATTGATAGGACGATTACCTTGAGGAAGGTCCCAAGGAAATTTCAGATAAGCTGCATATGGTCGAGGTCGACCATTTGGTCCACCACCTCGGGCAAGGCAAATTTATCAATTAGATCTCGGATAAGGTCCGGATCATTGAAGGGATCTTCTCTTGGATTGTCGCCATCGCCGTTGGACCCGCCCGAGCACGCCCTATGATGCACCTTCATGACGACCCTTTTTTTCTTGTTCCTCTCCCTCTCTTTCCTTCTAGTAGGAGGTTGCGGAGCTTAATCCTCGGCTGGAGGACTCGTGGATGATGCAAGCATAGAGCCCTCGGCAGCGGTGTCGACCCTAGCTGCGGGGGCGACCTCAACGACGGTAGCAACCTTGACGATGGTAGCAACCTCAGTGGCAGTGGCAACATCGGCAGATGTAGCGGAGCTGGGGGCGTTCACCCTAGCTTTCTTGGCGGCAGGCTCGTTGGGTGCAGTACCTTTCCTTTTGCGAGCCTAGAGACCCTTTGAAAGCATTTTTGCAGCCTTGGCATCCATCTCTACCATAAAAAAAGCGTGGATAGAAAAGAAAGAAGAAATGGAGGAAAAAAGAGACTGTCTACTGGCTTCGACCATTTACCTATTGAATTTAGAGGACTAAGATCGAGGTTGAATAAAGTTTGCTCTTCTATTAGCTCAGATATTAGGGAAGTTCGGTAACCCTTGATTATGGTTACCGACTCTTGGTCTACTTTCTCTAACCCTGAGGCTCAATGGATGGAGTCCCTCAGATATCCCCAGGACGGGAGTCCTAAGTGCAGGATCGGATAGAAAATGAAGATAAATTTTTTTCTTCCAATTATGGATGGAAGAAGGGGCAACCTTAAGCAACCCCTTTTTGCCGGACTGGAAAAAAATGTATCACCAGTTCTTGGCAGTAGGATGATGCTTAAAGGTGAAGAAGGTTCGAAAAAGAGAAACCAAAGGTTGAATCCGATGGATATATAGAGAGCAAAGAATCCTATGATAAATCTAAAGAAATTTGGAACTACCGAGGTCAAGAAGATGTTTAAAAAGCGAAAAAGGGCTATAATGAAGTTGGAAAGGGGAAGCCATAATCCAGCACGGAAGGCCTCCAGGTACAAGCAAAATCGACCTGAAGGAGGAGCACAAGCCCAACCATTTGAACCAAAAAGTTCTAACTCATACTCAACAGGCACCCCATATTGAATCCTAACTAATGATAGGTCCTCGACGGTCAAAGAACCAGAAATGGACTTCGATTTAAAGTTTAGCCAAAATACTGTCCTAGGTCTAGTTTCTATCCTAACTTTTGGATTATTGGGATTTGGATCGATCGAACTTCTAAAACCATTAGACCAGGAAACCTCAGACGACATCTAGATCAAGCTAAATCAAATGAAATCCCTGAAAAAGAACTCATAAAAAGGGGTGGTGGAAGCCCAAAAATGAAGAACTATGGTGTTCACCCAGAAGAATTTGAAGAAATCCGAAGAATACAAGAAAACTAAAAATCAAGAGGGTAGGGATGAAGGACTGACCTAGAAAAATGTAGGAAGAAGATCGGAAGGGTGAAAGAGGATCGAAGAAAAACGCCGATGGCTGGAAAGTCACAAAAGGAGCGGGGAGAGGAACACTCAAAGATGATGGGAGATGGAGGAAGAAGAAGAAGCAGAAGTCCAAGCAAAAGCAAAAAACCATAGACGACGGGGGAGTAGTTTAAATAGAAAATCAAAGCCCCAGAGAAAGTTATGATTGTAGGACTCCATCAATCAAATCCAACTCGTCACATGTCCCACTCGCACTTGCCGCCTGACAAGGTAATAACTGCGCCATACGTGAAGCTCCATGCTAGATGAGTTTTTGAGGGATTGTGTCTGCCCAAGTCATTCGACATCAAATCACAGCACCAATTTGAAAAAAAGAAAAAGAAAGAAGTTTTGCTCTCTAAGATGGGAAATTGTCCAAGAATTTTGGCTATAATAGTTTTTTCGTACTCCCTTCATCCAAAATTCAAACTCGAGAGTAGGAAGATAAGTGTTAGAGATAAAATGGCCCCCACCGAAGTTTCTGTCCAAAGTTCTTGATCGCCAACCTTCCCCCTGTTGGATTCATCGACCTCCTCAATCACGAATTCATGCCGTGGAACCTCTTAAAAGTGCACAAAAGTTTGATGATACAATCTTGAGCGGTGAAGGAGCATTATTGTTATTCTAGTGTTGTCCACTTGTTAAAAATGAATAACGGGATTGGGGTCCAGTTATGCTCCTTTCGGACGAGCTCGCCTAGACGAACTCCACCAGCCATGCTTCTTTCGGACGAACTCCTTCTGGATGAACTCCGCTAGCCGCACTCCTTTCGGATGAGCTCCCTCAGACGAACTCCGTCAGTCGTGCTCCTTTCGGATGAGCTCCTCCCAAACGAGCTCCACCAGCCGCGCTCCTTTCGAACGAACTTCTTTCGAATGACCTCCGCCAATTATGCTCCTTTCGAACAAACTTCTTTCGAAAGACCTTTGCCAGCCGCACTCCTTCCGGATGACCTCCATCAGTCGTGCTTCTTCTGAACGAACTCCCTCCTAGACGAACTCTGCTAGTCGTGCTCCTTTCGGATGACCTCCTCCTAGATGACCTCCGTCAACTGTGCTCCTTTCAGATGAACTCCTTCCAAATGACCTTCTCTAGTCGAGCCCCTTTTGGACAAACTTTCTATGGTTGACCTCCTTCTGGCCGATCTCTTATAGCCGACCTTCTTCTGGCCAATCTCCTCCCAGTTATTCGAAAGACCTCGTCGTCCACATGAACTCGGCTATCCACTTAATGTGAACCAGCATACATGCAAATGATCCCAAAAGAGTCCGAACTTCTCTGGAGCCATTGCAACTTGAAGCTCCTCGCCGTAAATGCCTACCCCATCCAAACCTTGACTATTAATTTCCAATGCATTGGCACGTCATGATAATAAATACTACTGACAAGTCACGACAACAAACACTATCCTCCATAACAAACTCCACGTAGTTTGAGCGGTCCACCATCAAACGGTTATGGCTGTCGCCGTCAGTTTATTACACGCTTCGTCTATAAAAGAAATCTTTCAGATATGATTCTTTTAATTAAGCTCTCTTCTCCTTTTCATTACTCTGCTTCTTTATTTTTCTAAGCACTCCATTCTAATTGACCAAAAAATTAACTTGAGCGTTGGAGGATCCTGTCGGAGCCACCCACCTTCGGTTTGGATTTTATTTTATAAGTCCTGTAGGTGGCCTCACCTTCTCCACTCCAGCCATCTTCGGTATCCTCATAGATTTTTGCATCAATATATATTAATGGCAATATTATAAATATAATATGATCATGTTTGATATGATTAGCATGTTATTAATATGATATGATCATATTTAATTAATCATAATTAGAATATAATGTATGTCATTCTATAAAGTTGCCCTGGCATTGTGGCATATGTTCACTATGTGATGATGGTTGTCTTAGATTGACAATACATACTAATATATTTGTATGAATGAAAATGTATGTCATTATTGATGTGATCAATTCATATATATAATGTGATTTGATTAAAATGTGCATAGAGACCAATTAAAGCCCTCTATATAAAAAAAAAATTAAGTTATAGTGTAATTAATCGATAACAGAACTAGTCTGGATGCTTAATTGATCGATCGATATCTAGAAAAGTGGTTCATGTTTGGTAAAGAGAACATGGTTTATAGTTGATTTTGTTGTCTGATCTGGCTAATTTATTGATATCTAAGGAAAGCAACGAGAGGACCCCCACTTCTCTTCCGCTTATCTAGCTAATTAGATTAATTTAATTCTTGATTGAGGTGCTTAGAATTATATTCACTACATTAAGGCCTTCCTTCATGCTAGTTCATTATTTTATCATGAATCATATTAGGTTTGTTATGCAACCATAAGATCTACTATGGTGATTGATGTAATATTGTTCTAGTATATTGAGATACTTATAGCATTTTGAGTATATTATTTTATTGTTACCACAAGAGTAGTTATATTCTATTTTGACTATATAGAAATGAAGGATTCTACTTAACTAAAATATTATAGTTTATTATGCTAACATAAGGCTATTAATGTTTAGAGGTCAGGATTATATTGAGAATTATATAAGATGCAATTGAAAAGAGTTTCCTACCTTTGAACTTATAAAATATTTGTTGTGCAACTACAAGACCTTTTATAAGAAATTACGATCTTAATTTCACTAAAAAAATCAATTAGGATTTCTTGATTATTATAGTAGAGGATTATGATTTTTGATAAAATAGTGGAAGATAATTAAATTAAAGTTCTAATTTAATTGTATATATCATCATGAGTTGTTTGCTTATGTAATATTCTTTATTATGTAGATTAAATGACTTTTTCACTTTCACTACGTGATATTTTGGATTCAAATAAATTAATCGATCCTAATTATGTGTATTGATTGAGAAATTTAAAAATAGTACTTAGTCAAGAGAAACTCTCATATATTCTTGATGCTCCTGATCCTAAGTCATTAGAAAAAGATACCACAGAGGAAGAAAAGTTCACATATAAGATGTGACAAAATGATTCTCTTACTATCAAGTGCATCATACTTGCCTCTATGAGTAATGAATTATAGAGGCAGCATGATGGCATAGATACTCAGTCTATATTGCTCAATTTAAAAAAGCTTTGTGGAGAACAGAGTAGGACTGCTAGATATGAGATATCTAAGTAGTTATTTCATGCAAGAATGGTAGAGGGCTCACCTGTGCAAGATCATGTTCTGATGGTAATTGACCTGATCACTCAATAAGGTCAATTAGATTTTATCATGGATGGAAAGTTGAGTCAGGATCTGATCCTGCAATTACTTTCAGAATTATTTTCTCAGTTTATCATGAACTATCACATAAACAAACTGAATAGTTTCTTACCTGAGCTATTAAATATGCTTAAAATAGCAGAGAGCCATATCAAAAAGGATAAGACTCCTCTTCTTCTTTTAGATAAGATTTTCAAGAAGAAGACAGTTTAAAAGGATTCTAAGGAAAGGCTGAATCCTAAAAGTGGCATAAATAAAAAAGAAGAAGAAGAAGAAGAAGGCCTTCGAATAGACGACCTATTTTTACTATGGCAAAGCAGATCATTGAAAGAAAAATTGCAAGACTTACCTTGGAACTATGAAGATTGGTGCAAGTAATGCACCGAAAGGTATATATAAGATACATACTATATTGTCATTGAATTCTTTCATTTCAAACTCATGGGTATTGGATATCGGCTATAGTTTTCACATATGCAAATCTTTGCAAAGGCTATAGAAAATTAAAAGTTTGAAGAAGGATGACTTTGAGCTTTAGGATGCTGTAGGAGAGTCAATCCAAGCAAAAGCTATAGGAACACATATCTTGAAGTTACCTTCTGAAAAGATCTTAGAATTAATAAATTATTATTATATACCTAAGATCATTAGAAATATTATATCTATATCCTTGTTATTAAAATAAGATTATAATTTTTATGTAATGAGCAATGGTTGCTCAATCAAATATTTTAATAAAATAATATGCTATGGCATTTTTAATAATAGTCTTTTGACTCTATGTTTGAATGATAATATTTTTCATGTTGATGAAAATAGAAAGTGTAAGAGAGAAGAAATAAATAATACTTTATTTTAGCATTATTGACTTAGTCATATTAGTGAGATCAAGATTAACAAGTTATACAAAGAAAAATTCTTTGATCCTTATGATTATGAATCATTAGAAAATTATGAATCATGTCTCATGGGTAAAATGACCAAGACTCCATTTAGTGGACATAGAAAAAGAATAAGTGAATTATTAAAACTTTTACATATAGATGTATGTGGTCCTATGACAACTCAGGCCAGAGAAGGATACTCTTATTTTATAATATTTACTGATGATTTATCTAGGTTCGGATATATGTATCTTATAAAACATAAATCTGAAGCTTTTGATAAATTTAAAGAGTATCAAAGTATGGTTGAGAAACAAGATGAAAATAGTATTAAAATCCTTTAAGCTGATGGAGGAGGAGAATACTTATCTAGTAAATTTCTAGACTATCTTAAAATAAAAAAGATTCTCTCTGAATGGACCCTTCTTATACACCACAGTTAAATAGTGTAGCCAAAAAGAAAGAATCGTACCTTATTGGATATGGTACGATCCATGATGTGCTTCATAGAGTTATCTATTTTCTTCTAGGGTCATGTCCTAGAGACCGCAATATACATTTTGAATAGAGTACCTTCTAAGTCTATATCTAGCACTCCATATAAGATATGGAGAGAAAAAAAATCTAATATTAAGTATCTTAAGATATGGGATTATCCGACATATGTCAAAAAAAATTTTGGAGATAAGCTAGATGCTAAATCAGATAGATGTCTATTTATAGGATATCCTAGAGATAGTATGGGATATCTATTCTACCATCCTACTGAATAAAAGATGTTTGTAAATAGGTATACCACTTTCATGGAGAAAGAGTTTATCCTAGAAAGAGGCAGTGGAAGAAATATTGAACTTAGTGAAATTTAAGAAAAATAAATAAAATTTTTTCAATCAAGTAAATACATAAATAGGAAAGAACTAGAACACACAACTCCTATCCGAAGGTCTGATAGAGTGCGACATACACCTATGAGGTAGGAGCACATTATTGAGAATAATGAAGCCTAAATCATTGAGAATGATGAACCTCTGACCCATATAGAAGCAGTCATGATTAAGAACTCAGACAAATGGCCCTACCATGAAATCCAAGATGGACTCCATGTACACCAATAAAGTATGGATTTTGGAGATGCCCCAGAGAGTGTGAACTCTATTGGGTGTAAATGGGTCTATAAGAAAAAGATTGAAGCGAATTGCCAAGTTAAAACCTATAAGGCCAGATTAGTGGCTATGGGTTTCAGGCAAAAATAAGATGTAGATTATGATGAAATATTCTCACCTATTATCGTGCTCAAATCTATTTGGATTATGCTTGCTATAGCAGCATACCATAATTATGAAATATGGCAAATGGATGTGAAGACCATCTTTCTTAATGTTTTTTTAAGAAGGAGGTTTACATGTCAGAGCCAGAAGAATTTATCTCAAGTGAGAAACCAAATCAGGTATGCAAGCTTAAGAGATTCATTTATGGATTAAAGCAAGTTTCAAAAAGTTGGAACATCCATTTTGATGTTACAGTCAAAGAGTTTAGCTTCATCAAGAATATGGATGAACCTTATATATACAAGAAGACTAATAGGAGTGCCATAATTTTCTTGGTTCTATATGTGGATGACATACTCCTCATTGAAAATGATATCCTAATATTACAATCAGTCAAATTATGGCTATTAAATAAATTTTTTATGAAAGACTTGGGAGAAGCATCCTATATACTTGGTATAAAAATCTATATAGATAGATCTAAGAGGATGCTAGGCTTGTCCTAGTCTAGGTATATTGATGTAGTGCTGAAAAGATTCAACATGGATGGGAGTAAAAAAGATTACTTACCTATAAGTCAAGGCATACATCATGTCTCCTAAAGTACCTAAAGAGAGAAATAGAATGAGTTCTATTCCTTATGCTTCAGCAGTAGAATCAATAATGTATGCCATGTTATGTATTAGTCCTGATGTTGCTTATGGTTTAGACATAAGTAGTAGATTTCAAACCGATCTAGGAGAGGATCAATGAAAAATAGTGAAAAATATTCTTAAATACTTGAGAAGGACTAAAGATATTTTTCTAATATATGGTAGATCTGATCTTAAACTAGAAAGATATTCTGACTTTAGTTTTTAATCAAACCTATCCATTTCAGGATATGTCTTTACTCTGAATGGTAGAGCAGTGAGTTGGGAGAGTACCAAGCAACCAACTATAGCTGACTCAACCATAGAGGTAGAGTACATAGCTATAAGTGAAGCTACCAAGAAAGCTATCTGGATGAAAAAGTTCATCACTGAATTGGGTGTTGTTTCTGAGATTGAGAATTCAGTATTACTTTATTATGATAATACTAAAGTAGTTGCTTAAGCAAAGAAATCAAGATCTCATCATAAATTCAAGCACATTCTGAGATGCTTTCATCTCGTTCATAAAATAATCGAGAGACAAGATGTTGTCATTGAATGAATACATATAAAGAATAATATAGCAGATCTGCTCACTAAGACTCTACCATAGTAGCAGTTCGATTGCCATTTTGATTGTATGAGGTTAAAATATAAGGGTGATTGGCTTTGGTGCAAGTCGGAGATTAAAAGAAGTATGCCCTACAAGTCAATCGAAATATATATTTTGATGGATTATTCTTTTATCTTCTAGACTCATATAATGATATTTTAAAATCAATAAAGACATTTATATTTCATCATATGCTGTATCTTAATTATTTATTTTAAGATTATGATGAATCCTATAGATTAAGGCTATGATTTTAGGGTTATGATGAGATCATACCTATGAGACTTAAAATCTTATTTGTAAATATTCCTGATTGATGGACCATTGAGTTGAGGATCAATATTTTCGGAAAGACTAGCACATCCTATGTATGCTCGATGGAGAGGATGATTGATCTTATAATCGCTTATGTATGACATTAATACAAGGATACAAGTGCTCATTAGAGAATGAGTTTATTGAATTGATCCGATTTGAGAATCTAATAGAGTCTTATCTACATGTCCATAGATGGTTCTTATAGTAGAAGTTGTGCATGTAATCCTTTGACCTAAGACTACCATAGAACCTTATATGCATGAATCCATATTTTGGTTCATACTCATTCATAACTCGATCATATATAGAATGTTCTGGATATGGTGGATTGCATATGGAGAATCTGAGTAGATCAATATGGAATCGATCATTCCTAGTAAGAGAAGATCGCATCCTACTTGCTTCAATCAAATGATGATTCAGAAAGACTTTGATCAAAGCATGATGAAAATTAGAAATAGTTTCTAATATTTTATTAATCAAATTATTATCATATAATTAAGAGAAATATAAATATGATATTAGATTTGATATATTTTCATACCCAGAGTCATATTCGAGATATAGGATGATCGAAGGATCTTGTTGCATGGTAACTTTTCACTATAGAATATTTTTTATATTTTCATCAAAATTTTATATCTTCTAAGTAGACATGATGTATTGCTATATGTCAATCATGTCTTGTGGGTTTTATCAAATTAAAGAGTTTAATTTGATCATTAATTGGAATGTGTTCTAATTGATCAAATCAGATTTGCTCGATTTGACTTAAATAGGTTTGGTTAAGTTCAAACCAAATTAGATCAAATCGCATCCAAACTCACTACTGGCTAGACGTAGAACCTAATGGATCACACACAAAGAGAATTGATCAAGAGTATAATTGGATTAGATCAAGTTTGCAGTTTGAACATGCTAGCATATTTTGCAAACCCTAGCACCTAGATTCGAGTCGGGTTCTAATTTGGGCTAATTAGATCCAATTTAATCCAAATCAGATTTGGTTCCTAATTGGGTTTAACCTTGGCTGATTGGGCTTGATATTGGGCATTACATACTAGAGTCCCATACGTCAAAGAGTCTCTCCCTTGTGCATGGGGAGATGTTTCATGCACCAAGGACACTTGGCACATTGTTTGCTTGCTGCCCCCTCTTTGTTGTCTTATCCAATATTTATTTTACGTTACTTATATTACATAGTTTCAGACCTGAAAGAAGGTGCCTAAGAGTCCTTCTAGGTCCTAAACACTTTGATGTTTTATAAGGAAACTAGATAAGGCAAGGCTCCAAGCCGTCCCATTTGAATGGCGCCTCTTGGAGAGTCCAAGGTGCTTGCGACTTTGACCCATTCCATGCCTTGAATATTTCAACGTCCCTATCTGATGTTGGCACACATAATGAGGGCCATTGGATGGCCTTTTCATCAGATCAAAACCATTAATTAATTGGCACCACATTGAGGAGCCTTGCGACTCTTCATATAAACTTATGTAGAATTTTTTTCGAAGAGTCCTACAATAAGGCACCTGTTTGAATGAAATCTACATAACTCCATGTGGCTTTTTTTTTCAGATAAGGCATGATATTTTTGATGTGGCATGAGATAAGTGCAATGAATGGGCATGACAAATCCGTGGAGACACCCCTACATGAATTATAAATAGGGGAGTGCTCCGAGAGTCCAATGCATTCAAATCTCTTCCTCCTTTCTAACATCCTCTCCATAATTGTCTAATTTCTCTCTTTCTTTTCTTGTTAAGACAAAATCCTAATTAGGAAAAGAGGTCCGCTTTAGGACAAGGACTTAGAAAGAGAGTAAAGAAAAATAAGGAGAATAGAAAGTAAGAAAAGGATAGGCTAGGAGGAGGACAACAAAAGGGTAAGGAAAGTTCTATCCAAATAAATTACATTTCTTATTATAAGAATTTTAATTGAATTAATTAGAGATGCTAGTAGCTTGATCAAGTCTCCATGTAGATCAATGTTGGAAGATGAACACATGGGCACCTAGTGAAACTCCTGATGAACTGCTGTCGGCGATCAGGATTGAATTAGGATTTGGCGATCAGGGTTGAATTAGATTTTAGCAATCAGAGATATGTTCCTATACCCTAATTTATATTATAAATGCATGTTATATGATTTAAATTATAATAAGATGGTCCTAGGATTTGGATTTGATTTTATGATTTCACAGTATTTGCTTTGAAATCTATGCTTTTGCCCTGTATACCAAATCTAATAGACACATATTCTCAAAAGTTGAGAATTTAAGGCATGTGTCATTGATGGTTAATTTCTAAATTGCTCCTAATCGATAGATCATCATGGAGATGGTGAATGATCTGGTGAGATTGATGCATGGATTGCTTTCCTATAGATAGAAGAGTCTTGAGTCTACAGTGTGGGGACATTGAACAAGAATACTAGTGGTTGTTAGAGAATAATGATATTGAGCATGATCAATAAGAGAAGTTACTTGGATGTTTACTCACTCATCAGTGATTTTCTTGATGTTGTATTTGTGTGAATAGTTCTTTAACCTATAGTGCCTTGGCTATTTACAGTGAGGTTGTTGTAGTTTGACTGTATATTCTCTTAGTCTCTTAGTTTTTTGGATCTTCGCAATGTATGTTGGTTATAGTAGATTCGTTATAGCAATAGAGTGCACATATAGACAAAATCTATCGACCTTAGTGATTAAGGGGTAGTCCTATGTAATTTATAAAGCTGAGTTTTTAAGTCTGTAGCCACGACAATGTGATTAATGAAAAAGAATTTTCATGAAAAATTATAATTTGAACTCAAGCTAATTAAATCTTACATATTATAGATGATGGAGTTTGACAAGTTTTCCAAAATCTTTGACTTATCAAGACTTATGATAGAAGAACTAAATTACATGTTAACTACACCTAGAGGTTTAGACTTTTCTATTCTTCTGGATTGCCACTGTATTACTCCAAGAGTTAATTTTGATGATTATAAAGCATTTAAGGAGATTATTAATGAATTTAGCTTGGAAAAAGACTTTTTATATTTCAGAGATAAAATCATAATTTTATCAAGTTTTGGTCTGAGAGCCTCAAGAGCAAGTATAGAAGATTTCTAATCCTTTGGAGGTAGTCCCATGATTTTTGGATGCTTATTTTGAGAGAAAATCAAGTTTGAAGCGAAATGGTCGATTTCTAGGTCATCTCCTACTGAAAAGGGCTGTTTGGCATGCTGTCTCTGTGCCAAGGGTCAACCTCAGGATCAACCTCTACTGTTCTGAAGGCTAAAAATATAGAATGGCTATTTTTCTGAATTTTATCTTAGAGGTCGATCCCTATGCCATGAGTCGACCCATGAGTCGACCCCTGTGCCATGAATCGACCCATGAGTCGACTTCTGCAACAAAAATTTTTCTACAACAACTATTTTTTTCTTATTTTGACAAGTTTTAATAATTTCTTTAATGTCTCCAATGGCTATAAATCTTGTCCAGGATTTTTTCCTCCACCTATTGAAGATTTAAAAGGCTTTAAATAGAAAAAAACATAAGAGATTGGTGTGATTCAGTTTTAGCCCTAAGTAAAAATCATCTTTAAGCAAAGAAGCCTTCATTTCAAGTTCACCTACTTCTCAAGAGCTTTTTCAAATCTCCAACAATCTTGAGAAAAAATAGAGAAGCTTCCTCCATTATTGTGAAAAACATTCTTAAGGATTTATCTGCTCACAAAGGGAGCTAAACTTGTATTTGATTGTCATTAAATCTTTTATTCTGCTTTGCTATTTTGATTCAAATTTTGGGGAGGTTCCAAAACTTGGAAAGGTTAATCCTAACCTTGAATAGGATTGTATTGGATTGGTTTGTACTAGAAAAATAAGTATTCTAGCTTGGGATAGCTAGGGTTGGAGGTTTCCAATGGTGTATTCAGTTTGAATATGGTTAGTTGATTTTATTTCTCAAGTAGGAGCTTGAAAAGTGGATATAGGTGTAAGGAAAGCATCGAACCACTATAAATATTGCTTGTTTGTGGTGTGCTTGCTTTCTTTCTTTCCTTAGTTTGTTAAATTCTTGCTCTCTAATCTTTTATATTTTTCTCTAACCTAAATTACTTCACACACACATCTTGCATATCATCATTCAATCTTGATATCTTTAAATTAGCTTTAAAATATTAAAAACCTAATTCACCCTTCCTCCCTCTTGGGTTGCATAGCTGGGCAACAAGTGGTATCAGAGTTCGGTGTTGTAACCCTACTTTCATTTAACCATCAAAGAGCTAAAGATCTATGGCTACCCAAGTTAGTATTTCTCTAGCCGAGGGGGAGTCCACAAACCGACCTCCACTTTTCCATGGGTCAAACTATACCTATTAGAAAGCTCGGATGAGAATTTTGATATAAGCACTTGACTATGATATGTGGAGTATCATAGTTAGTGGACCATATACACCCACTAAGATAATTG
Source organism: Cocos nucifera (assembly GCA_006176705.1). Taxonomy (NCBI): domain Eukaryota; kingdom Viridiplantae; phylum Streptophyta; class Magnoliopsida; order Arecales; family Arecaceae; genus Cocos; species Cocos nucifera. The sequence goes on along the minus strand of QRFJ01002092.1, from coordinate 233,242 downwards.
ATGGTGAGGAATCAATCAAATTTGAAAAGAAATGGGATGAGATTGATAAGAAAATGGCTCAACTCAATGCAAGAGTCATGAATATTTTATATTATGCTCTAGATGCTAATGAATTTAATCGTATTTCAACATGCATGTCGGCTACAGAAATATGGGATAGGTTAGAAGTAACTCATGAAGGCACTAATCAAGTTAAGGAGTCAAAAATTAACATGCTTGTGCATAAATATGAACTTTTCAAAATGGACATGATGAGTCAATAAATATAATATTTATTAGATTGATGGATTTTATAAATGGTCTTAAAAGTCTTGGCAAGTCTTATTCTATCAGTGACCTTGTGAGGAAGATTCTTAAGTCTTTGCTAAGGACATGGAGGCCAAAGTGACTGCAATCCAAGAAGCCAAAGATCTAAATATTTTACCCTTGGAGGAGCTTCTAGGATCACTAATGATGCACGAGCTAAGCATGAAACAACATCAAGAAGAAGATGTCAAGAAAAAGAAGATAACAGCCCTTAAATCCACCACTCAATAAGATGAGGAATCCGATGAAATGGAAGATGAAGAACAAGATGAAGAAATAGCCCTCATCACAAGAAAGTTCAAAAAATTTTTGAAGAGAAAATAAGGGATGAGGAAGAGGCTACCTACCAAAGAAGAGCATTGTAAGAAAAAGGATAGGGAGCAGTCTCTTATTTGCTATGAATGTAAGAAGTCGGGGCATTTTAGGTCTGAATGTTCTCAACTTAAAAGAATTCTCAAAAAATATAAGAAAAAGGCTATGGTGGAAACATGGAGTGATAGTGACGACTCAAGCTCCGAAAAGAAAGAAGCTCATGAATAAGCCAACTTGTGCCTTATGGCACATGAGAATGAGGTAAGTGCTAAAATTTCAAATGAATTTATATTTGAAAAACTTCAAGAAGCCTTCTATGATTTAGTAGATGATTTAAAGAAGTTAGGAACTAAAAATAAAGAACTAAAATTAAATAATTAAGTCTTGCTAAAAGAAAATGAAACTATCCTAAGTGAAAAATTAGTCTTAACTCAAGAGAATCTAAATTTTAAAAATAAAATCGATAATTTAAAATCGATAGTTGAAAAATTTACTTTGAGTTCTAATAAATTTCATATGATTCTTGAAAATCAAAAGGCTGTTCATGATAAGGCTAGTCTAGGCTATAACCCCCTAAGAAAATAAAAATTTCTAAAAAATATTTTTATGAATTCATAAAGCAATAAATTTTTAAATGTTACTTGCTTTAAATATGGTAAACTAGGGCTAAATCTTATACATGCTTCTTTAATAATTCAAATGTAAAGAAAATATGGATTCCAAAAGGAACCATTGTGACTAACCTTAAAGGATCCAAGAAAACTTGGGTACCTAGAGTAAGGACTTAATTTTGCATATAGGTGTGTCTTGCATCCAAAGAAGAAAATTGAAGATGGTATCTTGATAGTAGATGCTCAAGATACATGACCAGTGATGAGTCCCAATTCATCATGCTTGATGCTAAAAATGGAGGAATGGTCACATTTGAAGACAATGGCAAAAAAAAGATTATTGGTATAGGTAATGTTGGTATCACTCCCTCCAAGTATATTGAAAATATTATTAGTAGATGGTTTGAAACACAATCTCTTAAGCATTAGTCAACTTTGTGATAAGGATTACAAAGTTATTTTTGAATCTTCATTGTGCATTATAACTAGTTCCAATGATGATGGCATTATGTTTGTTGGTCATAGGTATGATAATATTTATATGATAGATTTGAATGATCTTTCTATAATAAATATGTAATATTTAGTAGCTATGAATGCAACAATTAATGAGATTAGTTGGCTTTGGCATCATAGGCTTGCACACATTAGTATGCATTCTCTTTCAAAGCTTATCAAAAAGGAATTAGTTACTGGTTTACCAAAATTGAACTTTGAAAAAGATAAAATTTGTGATGCATGCCAACTAGATAAACAAACAAGAGTTTTATTCAAATCTAAGAACATGATTTCAACTTCTAGGCCATTGAAATTTTTGCACATGGATTTATTTGGTCCTATAAGAACAGCAAGCTTAGGTAAAAAATGTTATGATTTTATAATTATCGATGACTACTCAGATTTTACATGGATTTTCTTTTTGGTACGCAAAGATAAAATTTTTCATGTTTTCACAAAGTTTTATCAAAAAGTTATAAATAAAAAAAAAATTTCAATTCAAAGCATTCAAAGTGATTATGGAATCAAATTTGAAAATCGAGACTTTGAAATATTTTGTGATGAAAAAGGAATTAGCCATAATTTTTCAGCACCTAGGACATCCCAACAAAATGGAGTAGTAGAAAGAAAAAATAGAACTCTAGAAGAAATGACCCGTATTATGCTATGTGAAAGAAACCTTCCAAGATACTTTTGGGTGGAAGCAATTAACACAGCATATTACATCTTAAACCTATTGTTCCAATGGCTAGTCAGAGCCATAGCCATAGATCCAATTTCTTGCGTTAACCTAGATGTTAATCTAGCAAACTGAAGAAGACTAAGAAAGATGAGAGAAGCTAGGATTTTGGTGTTGGAACTAGAGAGAAGAGAGAAGAGAGTTAGGAAGAAAAGCTCAATTATATTTTCTTCTTGTAAAAGTTACAATGATCTGGTTTATATACCTTAGAGTTCCCACATGAATCCTAATAAACCATAGCTTAAAAACTTTCTTAGGCTAACCCAATACATGAAAGCACTCATCGAACCCAAGTCTCATATGACTCTCATCTCCTGGATCTACTTCCAACCCATACATGAATTAGCCCCCTTAAGACCTCTCAAATCAGGCCTTAAGACCCCGAGGATCAACCTAGATCCTAGCCTAAAATAGATCATCGTGTAACTCTATCTGTGCACTGAGCCGGCTCAGTCTCAGCATTGAGGCGGCTAAGTTTCACTAGGTCGACTTAGTCTGAAACTGAGCCGACCCAATTCTATGCCGTGCCAGTAGTTTTGAATGCTTGGTTCTCTATTTTGCCTATTCTTTGAGACTTAGCCGATCTAGTTTTAGACTAAGTCGGCTAACTTGTAGAAAATCTTCTTTCTACAGTCTTGATTCTCCGACTTTGGTTCCTTGCTCCACCTTGAATCGCAGGTCTTCGATGCACCAACCAAGCCTCTTGAGGCTCTTAATATTTGAATCTCAAGCTCGTGGAGAGTTACATGTCATCTCCATACTAGGATAACTCCTGTCCTAGCCCTAGGACCACACCTATCCTAGCCTCCCCGGAGCCCTCACCCTGGCTCCGTCCATGGCCTCCCAAGGCTTGGAAGCACCACACCACCTACAGTCTCCACCTTGGTGTACCCAAGCCTTGGCACACCTAGCAACATCCTCATGCATGATTCTGCTGTCTCTGTATGTTCTGATAGCCCCACATGCTCATCTTGCCACTGCCATTCTTCTTCAGCTGCTGAGCTTCTTTTGAGGCCTTCGGGATGATTGCTTCTACCACTGAAGTTCTTAGCTTATTTCTCTGCACCACCTTTGGAGTTATAGGTATCCTTTTGCTTGACAGCTGCATCACTTATTTTAGACTTTTTTGGAGATCATGCAACATTCCTTTACCGATACTCGCCGCATATCTTGATGCTCCATCTGACACTGTCCCCTCAGAGCCATGCCTATCTCCCCGCATAATTCTCTCCACCTGGATCTATACAGCCCCGACACTGGTACTGGGATATAGGTCCTCCCTCTATACTCCTCTGCTCTGAACCCATGTCATAGCCTCCTCCACCTATGAATCCACCTTTGCACGGTGCTCCACCTGGAACTAAAGTCCTTCTGATGCCATAGAAGCCGACTCTATCTTTGAGTCCCTTGAGGCCAACCATCCAATGCTGCACTGCTGGGCTTGCCGCTGTACCTCAAATACCATTGCTGTCCCTTCGGATCCTTTGCACTCTATAGACCTATTCAAAACTATCTCAGATACACTGCACCCTACGGGCTCCTCCGAGACCATCAAGATTTCATCCGAATCTTCACTTTTGGCAATTGTACTGATGGAAATCAAACTTTCTCCTCCCTTGCACTTCTTTCAAAGTAGACACTCCTGCTTAAAGTGTCATGCTTCTCCGCACTTGAAGTATCTCTTGAACCCCTTGCTTCCCCTCTGTTCGCCCTTCTTCTTTTCTTTTCTATGCTTCTCTGAAATCACCAGACTCTCCTGAAAGACCTTCTTCTTCGTCATCCATTTCTGCTGCTTATTAGATCTAAACACTGATACGATCTTCTCATACACCAGTGTCTCCTTACCATACAACAAAGTTGTCACTAATGGATTGAAGCTCTCGGATAGCAAACACGGCAATAATAGACTCTTATTCTCCTCTTCTAAATTCACCCCTATATTGAGCAAGTCCATGCTCATCCGATCGAATCGCTGAATATACCCCGCAATATCCTCATCCTCTTGCATCCGAAGGCTATACAGTTGCTTTTTCAGCATTAACTTATTGCATATATTCTTTTCCGTGTACAACTGCTACAACCTCGATCATAATCTCTTAGGTGTTCTCTCCTCCAATATACTATACAAAATCTCATCCGCCAAATAAATCCTAATCGTGGCACATGTCCTTTTCTCCAAGAACACCCACTCTTTGTCTGTGATCTCCTCTGGTCTATCTTCCAAGGCCAAATCTAACCTCATTTAAACTAGCAGATCCTCCACCCTTACCATCTACATCGTGAAACTTTTTTTTTCATCAAACTTCTCTAATCCTACCTTCAACCCACTATTCTTCATGATCAATCTGAATTAAATAACAACAAACAGATAGATCTGAGAAATACCTTAACTAGGGATGGTGGACAGCAGCCCTATAATCTCTTTCTTTCTTACAAAGCCTGAAGAAAGCCTTTAGATCTGAATCTCACTATTGATCTCTGCTGAAAATTGATCTTCTTCCTCCTTCATGCTCAACCAAGCTTTGATACCAATTGTTGACCCACCAACTAGCATCACCTCACTCTGATACTAATTATTGTTCTTACGACTGCTCGGAGCCACAGTTGTAGATTCGATCTCTTACGTGAACTTGGGTGTTAATCTAGCAAACTAAATAAGATCTAAGAAAGATGAGAGAAGCTAGGATTTTGGTGTTGAAACCAGAAAGAAGAGAGAAGAGAGTTAAGGAGAAAAGCTCAATTGTATTTTCTTATTCTTGTAAAAATTATAATATCCTAATTTATATATCCTAGAGTTTCTACATGAATCCTAATAAACCACAGCTTAAAAACTCTCTTAAACTAATCTAATACATGAAAGTACTCACTGAGCCCAAGTCTCATATGCTCTCATCTTTTGGATCTAATTTCAATCCATACATAAATTAGCCCCATTAAGATCTCTCAAATCAGGCCTTAAGACCCTTAGGATCAACCCAAATTCTAGCTCAAAATAGATTCTCGTATAACTCTGCTCGCGCACTGAGTCGGCTCAGTCTCAGCACTAAGCTGGCTAAGTTTCATTGGATCAGCTCAGTCTAAAACTAAGCCAGTCTAGTTCTATGCCATACTAGTAGTCCCGAACGCTTAGCTCTCTATTTTGCCTGTGCTCTGAGACTTAGTCGATCTAGTTTTGAACTGAGCTGGCTAATCTGCAAAATTTTTTTTTTTGCAGTCTTGATTTTTCGACTTTGATTCCTTGCTCCATCTTGAATCTCAGATCTTCAAAGTACCAACCAAGCCCCTTGAGGCCCTCAATACCCAAACCTCAAGCATGTGGAGAGTTACATGCCGCCTCCATACTATGACAACTCCTATCCTAGCCTTAGGACTATACTTATCCTAGCCTCTCCGGAGCCCTCATCCTAGCTCTACCCATGGCCTTCTAAGGCTTGGGAGCACCTCACCATCTACAAAATCATGTCCTAATCAGACCCATTTTAAATAAAACATCTTATGAGTTTTGAAAAGAAAGAAAAACTAACATTGCATATTTTCATGTTTTTGGTTTTCGATGTTTTGTTTTGAACAATGGTAAAGAAAAACTAGATAAATTTGATACAAAATCTGATTAAACTATTTTTCTTGGTTACTCCTCTTCTAGTAAAGCTTTTAGAGTTTTTAACAAAAAAATCTTAGTAGTAGAGGAGTCAATACATGTTATTTTTTATGAGATTAATGATCTTCCATCAAAGAAGAGTGAGGATATTGATGATGCTGATCCTCTTATAGAAGGATTGAAAGAGATCATTCTAAAGGATTTAACAATTCAAAATAAAGAGAATCATGAAGACAAGCAAGAAATTGAGGGTGAAGGACAACAAGAACAATCTTCAGGTATAAATGATCTTCCAAAAGAATGGAGGTATGTTCACAATCATCCCAAAGAACTAATTATTGATGATCCTACACATGGAGTAAGAACTCGCTCTTCACTTAGAGATGCATACAATCATTTTATATTTATTTCTCATTTTGAACCTAAAAGCATTGATGAAGTCAAAAAAGATTATAATTGGATAAATGCAATGCAAGAGAAACTTAATTAATTTGAAAAAAATAATGTATGGACCTTAGTATCAAGACCTAAAAATTATCCAATAATTGGTACAAAATGGGTATATAGAAATAAATTGGATGAAAATAAAAATATAATTAAGAATAAAGCAAGATTAGTTGCAAAGGATTATAATCAAGAAGAGAAAATTGATTTTGATGAAATCTTTGCACCTATTGCTAGACTAGAAGCAATTAGACTTTTAGTCGTTTATGCATGCTTTATGAATTTCAAGCTATTTTAAATGGATGTTAAAAGTGCTTTTCTAAATGGATATATTATTGAAGAAGTTTATGTAGAACAATCTTCTAATTTTAAAAATCATGCTTTTTCAAATTATATTTTTAGATTAAACAAAGCATTATATGGTTTAAAACAAGCACCTAGTGCTTGGTATGAAAGACTATGTAAATTCTTGCTTAATAATAATTTTTTAAGAAAAAATATAGATACAATTCTTTTCATTAAAAGAGATCATGATGACATCTTAGTAATACAAATATATATTGATGACATTATATTTGGGTCTACTAATAAAACTTTATGTCAAAATTTTGCTAAGCTCATGCAGGAAGAGTTAGAGATGAGCATGATGATGAACTAACATTCTTTCTTGAACTTTAAATCAAACAAACAAAAGAAGAAATCTCCATCACTCAAAACAAGTACATAAGAGAACTACTCAAGAGATTTAGGATGGAGAGCTCCAAAGTAATTGGTACCCCTATGAGTCCGTCATGTAAGCTTGACAAGGATGAAGGAGGTAAAAGTATTGATAAAAAAATTTATAGAGGCATAATTAATTCTTTATTGTATTTAACTGCTAGTAGATCAGATATCATATTTAGTGTTTATTTATATGCACGATTTCAATCTAATCCAAAAGAATCATATTTAAATGCTGTAAAAAGAATACTTAAATATCTAAAAGAAACTCAATCTATAGATTTATGGTACTCTAAGAATTTATCAATTAATTTAATTGGATATTCAGATGTAGACTTTGCTGGATATAAATTAGATAGAAAAGGTGCTAGTAAAACTTATCAATTTTTAGGAGTTAACTTAATCTCTTATTTTAGTAAGAAGCAAAATTTGGTAGCATTGTCTACGACCGAGATCGAATATATTGCAGTCGAAAGTTGCTGTGCATAAATCTTATAGATTAAGCAGCAACTTGAGGATTTTGGCATCAAACTAAATAAAACTTCCATAAGATGTGATAATACTAGTATCATAAATCTAACTAAGAATTCAATCCAATACTCTCGATCAAAATATATTGAAATAAGACATCATTTCATAAGAGAGCATGTTTAAAATAATGACATAATTTTTTATTATATTTGTACTGAAAATTAATTGACTGATATTTTTACTAAGGTCTTAAGTGAAGATAAATTCTATGAGATTAGAAAAGAATTAAGAATTCTTGATCTCCTAGCCTAAACATCTTTATGATTTCAAGCTTAAATCTATCAAAAATGATATTAATCTTTATCTTGAGCCTATATCTCAAATTTTCTATCTCAAAAAGCTCAAATCTAACCTTCCTTGATCACTCTCATGAATGAAATTTTAATTCTTAAAATCTTATATTTTTTTAGAATTTTTCCATCTCTCTTGAATCTTTGAAGTTCAATATAATTTTGTTTAATGTATTTATATTATTCAAAAAAGAGGAGATGTATTTTTAATTCATATTATTCATACATAAAATTTAAAAAAAGGGAAAAGATATTTATTCTAAATTTATTATATTTTTTCAAAATAGGAAAGCAAAGCTAAAAGGTAAATTTATCCAATAATAATTATGAAAAAGAGGGGGAGAAAATATTATATGATGAATTTTCTAGTATTTACTCTTAAAAAATAAGAGGAAAGATGTTAGTTTGTTAAATATTATCTAGTTAGCCTTGACTGGATATTCTAATTAATTTGAGTTAATGATAATAAAATTTGATTGTTTTATGATCCCTTTAACTTAAGCCTTCATGTGATTATTCAGTTTAAATTTAATTGATTTGATTGTCAAATTATTTTTGATAACTAATTAGAGTTAAAACTAATTTAAAATATATTCTCATTCCAAAAAAATAATTTTGATACATACTTCTAATTTTGAAACTCATTTAAAAATATGAATATAATATAGAATTTTTAATGTGCCTTTAGAAATCTTTGTAAAATTATTTTTGCTTTGATACTATCTTTATTTTGCTCGATACATTTCTGATGTATACCTTTTTCGAGCTTAATTAATTAAAATTTATTTAAGAACAGAAAAGAATGAATAATGAATTAAATATTATGCTTGATTCTACTATTCAAATTTTTAAAAAGCTCTAATCCTCTTAAAGCTTAAAAGTACATACTTGAAAATCTGTTCAAAAAATCATATTCATTCAAAAAGGGGGAGAGCTTTTGATATTTGAGTTTAAGCTAATTTTTTGTAAAGAAAGAAATTTCAAATAATGAGCTTTTAAAGGAAAGCTGATTCATTTGATTTAATTTAATTTTTTTAACTTTTTATTTAATTTTTTGAATTTGATACATCTATCATTTGACACATCCCATCACATCTCTGATTTCTCATCTGATTCAGATACTTTCAGTCATGATCTCTACTAGATTTAGTTTAGTCATTTTTGTATTAGGTTATGATTTAGTATCTCTTAGTTATTTCTATGAGTTATTGATCAAGTCATAGTTAGTTATATTTTTTTTTTGATCAAACTTATGGCATTGGTACCATTGGCTGTTTGGATCATGGATAGTTGTATCCATAAATTTTGTATGTTTTGATGATCTAATTCTCATGAATACTTTTGATACCTTTATATTTTGTATGTTTAGCACTTATATATTTTGATGACTTGATATTATGATAATCATTTGGATGTAAATATGTGATGATGTCATTTGAATGATGTGAAATAAAATCTTTATGAATTGACTAAATTTCATTATGATCATTATATTATAAATTAAAAGTTTTGTTATAAACTCTTGTTCTAATAGAAAAACATATGAAATAACTTAAGGAAAGGCTTTTTAATTTTTGAATTTTAAAATTCTTTAAGATCTTACTTGATGATGTCAGAAAGGAGGAGTAGAGTAAATAAAATTAGGCTATAAGTAAAATTGAAGTAAAATTGATAAAAAAATAAAATAAAAGTAAAATTAATAAAAAAATAAAATAAAAATAAAATTGATAAAAAAATAAGTAAGTCAAATATTTTTTATGTCATATTGATTAAATAATTGAATATAATATCCTAGTATGTGATGTAGTATGTTTCAAAATTTTTGAAATCCTCAATCAATGCTTCTATATGCTTTATTTTTACTTATGCTCAAATATTTTGTCATCATCAAAAAGAGAGAGATTATTGCTCTAAGAATTGATTTTGATGATTACAAAGCATTTGAGAGGATTACTAATGAATTTGGCTTGAAAAAAGATTTTTTGTATTTCAGGAGCAAAATCATAATTTTATCAAATTTTTATATGAGAGCCTCAAGAGCAAGTATAGAAGATTTCTAATCCTTTGGAGGCAGTTCCATGATTTTTGGATGCTTATTTTGAAAGAAAATCAAATTTGAAGCGAAAGGATCGACACCTAGGTCGTCCCCTGCTGAAAAGGGCTGTTTGGCACACCATCTTTGTGCCAAGGGTCGACCCCAGGGTCGATCTCTACTGTTTCAAAGATTAAAAATATGAAATGACTATTTTTCTAAATTTTATCTCAAAAGTCAACCTCAAGGTTGACCACTGTGCCATGAGTCGACCCCTGTGCCATGAGTCGATCTATAAGTCGACCCCTATAATAAAAATTTTTCTACAATGACTATTTTTTTTTATTTTGATAGATTTTAATGATTTCTTTAATATCTCCAATGGCTACAATCTTGTCCAGGATTCTCTCCTCCATCTATTGAAGATTTAAAAGGCTTTAAATAGAGAAAAACACAAAAGATTGATGTGATTCAATTTCAACCCTAAGCAAAAGTCATCTTCAAGCAAAAAAGCCTTCGTTTCAAATTCACCTACCTCTCAAGAGCTCTTTGAAATCTCTAACAATCTTGAGAAAAATTAAAGAAGATTTCTTCATTTTTGTGAAAAGCATTCTTAAGATTTTATCCGCTCACAAAGGGAGCTAAACTTATATTTGATTGTTATTAAATCTTTTATTTTGCTTTACTATTTTGATTCAAGTTTTGGGGAGGTTTCAAAACTTGGGAAGGTTGATCCTAACCTTGAATAGAATTGTATTGGATTGACTTGTACTCGAAAAATAAGTATTTTAGCTTGGGATAGCTAGGGTTGGATGTTTTCAATGGTGTATTTAGTTTGAATATGGTTAGTGAATTTTATTTTTTAAATAGAAGCTTGGGGAGTGGATGTAGGTACAAGAAAAGTATCGAACCACTATAAATCTTGCTTGTTTGTGGTGTGCTTGCTATCTTTCTTTTCTTAGTTTGTTAAATTCTTGCTTTCTAATTTTTTTTATTTTTCTCTAATCTAAATCACTTTACACACACATCTTGCATATCATCATTCAATCTTGATATCTTTAAATTAGCTTTAAAATATTAAAAACCCAACTCACCCACCCCCCTCTTGGATTGCATAGCTGGGTAATACACTGCATACTGCTAAACATCACTGGTGGATTGTGAGACCTATGAGAATTAACTGATGGTCAATAATTCTTATTGGATGAGTTAAAATTATTTTAATCTATTGAAAGAAATTTCAATGATATTTTGATAGAGATTATAATATGTCTTACTATTAAATAGAATAGAACCTACAGGATCATACATAAAAGAAATTTTAATTTGATCGAATAATTGAATTATGAATACAATTCATAGATGAATCCAATTATCAATTTGATTGATGAATATTGGACTGAGTTGTAAAAGTTATAAGCAAGGACTTACTAAAGGTTTGTGAGTTTGAGGAAGAACAATTAGCAATTCTTGCTAAATTAATCATTAATTATTTGATTTGATCATTTAATTAATGATTAGGCTTAATACAAATTAAATTGGATTTAATTTGGTTCACTTTGGTTCTAGTCCTAGTCATACTTGGATTTGATTAAATATATTTGAATTTGAAATTGGATTGGATTCAAACCAAATTTAATTTGGGCTAAAATTTGAAATTTTAGTCAGACTAGACTTCTCTCTCATCCCACATGCCTTAGATGAGAAGGTGGGGTGCAAGAGAGTGCATCCAAGGGTTGGGATGCGCATCCCAAGTGCACCCAAGGATGGGATGCACCATGCAGAGAGTCCCTATCCTCTCTTTCTCTTATCTTTCTATCCTAATCTGATTTTAAAGTTTGAATTTGATTCAAACCTTTAAAATCTTAATTTGATTCAAAGATAGATGGATAAGAGATCTATAAATAAGACCGTGATGAGGGGATGCCCTAATAAATGATTGATTAGATCAATCTCTCTTTCTTCTCCCTTATTGCTGCCTATCCTCCTCCTTTGTTCCATGTTGTCGCCCAAGAGGAAGAACCATCTTCCTCTCGTCTTCTTTCCTCTTTAATAGGTGCTTCTTCATAGTTTCTTGAGAAGAAAAGGAGAAGAAGTCAAATTCGATTTGAAGGAAGGAAGAACCGCAAGGAAGCTAGCACCTGATGATCTTTGGATTCTCCTAATCAAGATCAGCTTTGTGTGGATATCTGTAGAGGCTAGATACTTGTGCGGCTTTAAGAAATCTCAAAAAAGACATCCATGATTTTCAGATTGCAGTGAAAACCTACCCACGCAAAGTTAAAATTCAAATTCTTAATAGATTAGATCTTGATCTTGTACATATAATGATTCCTGGGTATAAGATATGATCTCTATGCATGTTAAATTAGATAGATCTAACTAAATTTAAAAGGTTTAGATCTAAAATTTTTCTTTCTGCTGCATAAAATTTTTAAATTTCTGTATGCATACATGTTGCCATAAGATGGTGTTTCCTTCATTGACTTCAACGAACGAGCTTGGGTAGGAGAAGCTAGGACAACTTCGATCTTGGTGGAGGCTCGAAGGGGCGCCACTTTGACAGCCATCTTGGATTTCTTCTGGCCGACCACCAAACTAGAAGCCTTTGCCTTCCTCATCAAATGCTTCTTCAACATCTCCAACTCCTCAGGCTTCATATTTACAATAGGTCATAACAAAATCAAAAAAGGAAAGAAGCAAGAGAAAACTGCAAGCCAAATCCTCACCTCTGGGGTTGGCCAATAACTGAAAACCCTAGAGAGATTGCTCCAACAATTACTACTTTAAGAGGAATATTTTGTACTCTTATAAAGCTTTAGCATCCCCTTTTTCCAACCATAGGATCTAAAAAATTAAGCCCCTTAGCCGACCCCAGTATGGGAGCTCCCAGTCTTCGATCGAAGGACTCAACATGAATAAGAATTGCTCCTTCCACCCATGTACCTAGGAAGGGGCTCCCCTTATCAAAGCTATGACCTCACTCTAAGGAGAAATATACGACCAATCCTTGACAGTAGAATGCCTCTTGATGGTAAAGAAAGATCGAAAAAGAGAAATGATAGGCCGAACTTTGGTCAGAAAGCAAACAAATATGAAACCTATAATGAAGTAAAAGAAGTTCGGCACTACTGAAGATAAAGATATGTTCATAAAGCAGAAAAGCTCAAGAACAAAGGGAGGGATGGATAACCTAAGCCAGCTTAGAATGCCTTCTCGTAGAACTCGAGCTGCCTCAAGGGAGGTGCACAGATGCGGCCACTACTCATCTCCAAACTAAGCTCGAATTAGACAAATATCATTTAAGTCCAAAATGGAGGCAAATGTGCTCGGCATGAAAACTAGTCCAAAACCATGCTCAGAACTCGACTTCATAGAATCCCACTTTGAAGAAGAAGATTTTGAAGACCAGTCTTCGATCGAGCTACTAGAACCAACCATGGTAGAGGCAACAATAGAAAAAGGGAAGGGAAAGTCTAAAAGTACACAAAAAAAAAGGAAAGAGAAAGAGAAAGAACTAAAGAAAGATGAATAGGTGACAACAAAGAAGAAGCAACAGATAGAACAGAAAATAGAAAAAGAAGGGGAGAAAAGATTGAAAGACAAAGAAGATCCTAGTGATATGCAGGTGATGGGAGAAGAGGAGAAGATGATCGGAGCTGGAGGATACTAGTGATAAGCGGAAGGACCGAAGAACTTAGACGGAATATGGGAAGAAGGGCTCCAACAGCTTCATAGGGGAAAAGTTTCGAAAAGTGTAAGCAGGAAGAAAAAGCCTTAGGGAACCTTTTTTGGGTGCAGGAGAGGTAGTACAGCATAGATATCAAATTATTCCTAGCCAATGGGGGGTCAACAGCTAGCATCATTTGGCAAGCCCATAAGAATGTCAGCCAGCTTATTTAAGGTGAAGCATGCCAAAAGAGGATGATGCCTTTTCATAATAATTGAAACAACATGCCCTTTCATCTCTCTCAAGAAAGCGCACCACTTCAACTAATTAAACAAGCACTACTACATGTCTTTGGCAGGCTTGAATTGGAATGCTCCCTTTGCTCGAATTTGATCTGGTTCAGACTTGAAAGCAGAGGATATATGTTGGGGGTAAAATCATCCTAACCAAAGATATGGCCATCTCGGATGTTGCCAACCCCCATTGCTTCATCAACAAGCTCCTTCTCCCAAAAAATTTGCCAACTATCAAATCCTATCGACGAGTTCAGTTATGACCGATCCTAGCTCCTTTTGGTGAACTCAATGGCTACCGAACCCTATTCCTCTCTCTGATTAGTTTGGCGAATATTGATAGCCCCCAATCCCTTCTAAGTTTGGAAACCTTCGATCCTGCTGTCGGTGGCCTCTAGTCCTTTTTGAGTTTGGAAACTTCCAACCCTCCCCACCTGCGGAAAGTTTGGTGACCAACCATCCCATCTTGATGCTGACTTGATTAATAATCAATCTTAGTTGCTGATTAGCATGACATCGATCCGGTCTGATCCACCAAGACTTTCATGCTTTATTTCTAAATTAACACAACTATCGCATGACAACTAGCCATGATCTAGATAAGATAGTTTTAACAGTCTAATCCTGAGAATCTTGGCTGCAGACATCACCTCGTCGTGCTCGATCCGGTCGGGATCACCCGCAGATGATGCTCCACAAATGGCTCTAACCCCTATCTATAAATAGGGGACTCAAAGAGATCCTTAGGTATGATATTTTTTTCTTCCATATGCTCTATTTTTGTTCCAAATCTTAACTTGAGTGTCGAAGGATCTCCATCGGAGCCAACTTCGATAGGACATTTTGCAGGTCTCATCATTGGGAGAACACTATCCACTCCAGCTGCACTAATAAGAGTCAGAATTTTGTAGCAACAGTAGCAAAATAAGATACTCTTCTATCTTATGTTCCTTTCAAAAGAACAGTCACCTTGTACAAGCCCTAAAAGACCTAATGGATGAGGAACATCCGATGCTCTTCAAGCCATACCATCATAGTGAGTACCTCAATTTCTGCATCATAGAGGCTGGCAATATTGCACAACATTGCCTCAAGGCTTTCACTGGGCTAGGAGAGAAGGGAGAAGAGGCATAAAATTCTCATCAGACATTTGGTTGCATTTTAGCAAGGTTGCATTATTCAGGGACCAAACTTAAACCTACTCGGATGATGGTTGGTATGGAAGAATGTATCTTTTAGAGATTGGTTAACACTTAAGCATGAGTTATGATATAGGGGTGGAAAAGCTCGTCTCGGATCCATCAGTGGCAGTAAATTCAGATGGGCTGATCCTTTAGCCTAGTCGACATGATGTACTCTGAAGCCAACCTTTTCTAATATAATGGGCAAGATTGACCCTCGATTCCGTATGGATTCCTAAATTCCATGATCATCGGTAATGGCTAACAACAAGCAGATAAGGCAGCAAATAACCCTTAAATCTCACCTAATCAGATAGGCCATATTAGGCATATTGCATCCAATATTGTAGGAGTAATGCCCTGCACTTCTAACTCCTGATGGCATATTGACCTTCGTTTATAAATAAAGGCTCATAGAGGATCCCAAGATAAGCACAAAATCTTCCTCATGCTCACTTCCCATTATTTTAGGCTTCTGACTTGAGTATTAAAGGATTCTTGCTAGAGCGAACTTCAATCAAAAACTTATTTTATAGGTACTACTATCGCTATCCTATAGTCACCATCCATCTCCAGCCAAGCCGAGTTGAGTTAGGAGACCTTTAGCAACAAGTTATATTAGAAGATGTTCATATCATGCTATGGAGTTGAATAATGCTACGTGAGAAAGAAGGATATGTGAGTAATGTTTGATATTTAATAATAATCTATTTTTAAAAAAATTAGAAAATAGGATTTTTAAAGGCTACCTCAAGTAGTTCAGACATGGTTTTATGGTATGTGGAAGGTTCTGAGCTAGTATACATTGATAGTTTAGATTAAGGGGCCATCTGATTTTATTTATCTTTTATTTTAAAATTATTCTTCATTATTGAAAGATATAATCACTCGTTTTTGGTGAATTTAATCGCCTCTATTTTATAAAAAATAAACGTCCCAGTTATTCATATAACTACTTGTGCCATTTCAGAGGAAGTACCATGCTTATTAAAAAAACTGCAGGAATATCCGGACTTGTTACAACTAGACCATGGGACAAGAAATATAGGGAATGGCACGTAAACACAGCTCTAATTTTCTTCGAGATGTCATCCCAAAGGATTCAGCCATGTCCAAATCACTTGGCTCCATTCCATCAGGAAGTTCCCAGTTGAAGTAGTAGAGAAGGCAAGCAAGGGCAAGCTCCACACTGGCGAGTGCAAATGAGATCCCCGGGCATATCCTTCTACCAGCTCCAAAAGGTAGGAACTCAAAGTTGGTCCCCTTGAAATCGACGGTGCTTCCATCAAATCTCTCTGGCTTGAACTCTTCTGCATCGTCCCAAATTTGCGGATCCCTCCCCATTGCCCAAGCATTCACAATTACCTTCACCTTCTCAGGAATCTCGTAACCGAGTACCTCAACCCTCTCTCGGGACTCTCTCGGGACTAGCAGGGGAACTGGTGGGTGCAACCTCAGGGTCTCCTTGATGACTAGTTTCAGGTAGTGCATGTCACTAATCTGGCTCTCACTCACCATCGTCTGCCTGCCAAGTAACTCCCTCACCTCTGCTTGCGCCCTCTTCAATACTTTTGGATTCCTCATCAGCTCTGCCATGGCCCAATCCAAAGTGGTGGACGAAGTCTCGGTCCCTGCGCCGAACATGTCCTTTAAAAGCCGAAACGGAAACAACAATTAGGAGGTGTAAATAGCCTTCGTACTAATTGCGATGGAATGAAGATGTGGCCTTAGATCTCACCAAGATCACAGCTTTGATTTCATCTAGTGTGAGAGGAGTAGATGGAAGGCCACCTTCCTCTTGAACTCTCAGGAGAACATCTAGCAAATCGTCCTCTACCAGTTTAGCCTTCTTCCTTTCTTGGTGATCATGGATGATGTCGTCCAAGATCCGGCCCACCTTCTGTTGATATCTCGGCAACTTGGATGCCATCATGCTAATTCGGCTGATGAGTAATGAAGATGGGAAAAGGTCTGCTAGACCGAAGCCTCCCGCTAGTTTTATCATTTCTGTCAATGCAAGGATAAAAGTATTCTGATCCTTGCACCTGTTTCCAACGACGGCCCTCATAATTATGTCATTGTTCAGTATGAACAGCTTCTGGCTAAGGTTCACGAGTGATGAAGCGGTTTCCATCGAAGAAATGGATCGAATGAGATGGTGCACCTCCGCTTCGCGAATTGCCTGAAAGGATTGGACACGATTTGCACTTAGTAGCTCTAAGACGCACATCTTTCGAAGATCCCTCCAGTAGTCGCCGTAGGGGGCGAAGATGAGGTCCTTGCCACCGTACGACGCCATCTTGCTGCCGATGGGCATGGGTCTGTTTGCGAACGTGATGTCATGGGTCTTCATGATCTCTCTGGCCGCTTCAGGGGAGGAAACAACGAGGGTGTTAACCTCACCGAGCTTTAGAAGCATCAGTGGACCATGTCTGGCCGACAAATTCCTCAGCGAGTGATGAGGCAGCGAACCAAGGAGGTGGTGGATGCTTCCAATGATGGGAAGCTTCCATGGACCCGGCGGAAATTTGGGATTGCGTCTGCGGGCAAAGCTCCTGAGGTTTAAGAAGAGGAGGAGGAAGGTGAGGAGCAGAGAGACGTAAAAGATCTCCATGCTGGGGATCGGAGGGGGATTGAGAAAAACTTAGCTCTTCTAACAATGGTAGGTGTAATGGCCTGAAACAGGGGAGGGCTGACTTTCCTCCCTGTTTCGATTCCATTTTCTCCCCCCACCGGTCTTGCCATCTTTGGCAGCCAACGAGGATGAAAACCGGAGCTGCGAATATCTTCTAAATTGGTCTGGAAACATTCAAATCCAACCAAAATTATTTCAAAACCTGCCTATTTTCTTACATTTTTGCTTGGCTAACGTAGAAAAACTTTTTCTTTTCCTATTTCTCAAAGCCCGTTGAGGAGGAGAAGATCTCGCCCTTCTCTCTATTTATTTAGGGAAACACTTTCTACGCCGCGCGCGGTGCGGCAGGGTGACGATTGATGCTCGTACGAAATTTACGTGGGCTCAAAAGTAAAAAAATATTTTTGTTTGCGCTCTGCATGCCGGCTCTGCAAGAGCATCAACAATGATGCACACCGCACGAGATATAAAAAATATATTTTATTTATTTATTTTTATTTTTATTCATTCTAATTCTAATTATAAGGCCCATCTGATTGAGCCAGACTTTTGACTCAGCCCAGCAACAAATAGAGGTCGAGGGCCCTATTTCCGAATCAAACAACATTATACTCCATCGAATACGATGGAGAAAAGGAAAATATTTTCTACACCGTATAGGTGCGGCATAGCATACGGCTGTACTGCATGCAATAATTAATGCTTATATAAAATCGACATGTAGCATTCAAAAAAATATATTTTTATTTTTAAATCTATATGAGTCTGCAAGTGCTAATTACTGTATGCGGCGGTGCAGAAAGTATTGCTATGAGCGAAGAAAATCTTCCTGCGGACTCCACCAAGAATTAGGGAACTCTAGCATCCACTGGGCCGAAGCCCCCGATTTCATCCCATCGGGAACAACCACTGCCACCGCCAACTTTCTTTCTTCCCATAATGGCTAATGTGATTTGAACTTATTTTGCTTGCCAGTGATCGTGGGCAAGTGCTCACGGGAATCAAGGTAAGATCCCTTGATTTTCATCCTTGCATATTCCTTCTTAAGCTCCCATCATCGTCGATCGTGTTCTTGACCAAAAAATCCAAGGAAGGAAAATGCCACTAATTTCTTGTTTTAAGAACAGAAAACTCCTCTTATTTGCCTTTCTTCGGAATTCCTTTCTGTCGGTGCTTGTTGCCAGAGATTGAGACTCGTCCATTATGCCGCTCCTGGCCATTGGTAGAGCCCCACCATCGGGGATCATCATGGAAAAAAATACAAAAGGTGCCAAAATCTCTATTTATTGTTCTTTTTATTTTTCCATTGCTAGCCACAATGTCATTGCTGCTGTTGGTCCATCGCCGGACCTCTAACTTGCAGTCACCACCTAACCCCTCCTCTATTTTAGAGAGAGACTGGCACCCTTCCCCTGTTTTGCCAAAGAAAAGCAGAAAAGGGAAAGAAGAAGAAGAAGAAGGAGAAGAAGAAAAAGAAGGAAAAAAAAAGAAAAAGAGAGAAAAAAAATGATTGGCCCTCTTTGTTCAATCTCCTGCCATCAGCAATCAGCCTAATTCTGCCTTCCATTGTAGCGGCTGACTTTGGCCTCTAACCACCCTTGCACGAACTCTAGATTATTTCTTCTTTTTACTTTACCTCTCTTTTCTCTCTCTTTCTTCTTTTCTTTCTTATCTCAAGTTTTGTCTCTTTCTAGATGGTGAGATTGCTCTCCTTGTAACCTATCTTGACTCCATTAAAAGGTTCTAGTGCTAATCGCTACCGGCCTCCACTCTAATTCTTTTTAGATCCTACTAGATTTGGATATCGTCGATCACTTTGACCCACTTATACTCTAATATGATCTTTAATCATGTGGAATTAGCTTGGCCAGACCATACAAGTTGTTGAGCCTTATCATCTGATTAATTTTGTCCTTCATCATCCTTGTTGGGCAAGGAGACATATCCCCACCAATGTCTTAATCTGATCTATCTGGATTTTTTAGGATTTCTTATTATGTTTAACTTCCAACACATTGAATTTTAATGATCTTGAGTTGGTCTATCCAATTTACTTAATTAAAGTATGAATTCATGAATGCTATGCTTGGATTTATCACCGAAGTGAAGATTCTTATAAGGGTTTGACATGCTGCGAATCTTTCTGAAAGAGAGAGGCATGCTGCGAATCTTTCTGAAAGAGAGAGGTGCCTTAGGAAATGCGATAGTAGTGGCAGCACATAAGTAGCATCCCTTAGCTTACCTTTATAACCACCAGAACAAGTACCCAGATATGTATGGAAAATCCAACCATAGCACGAGTAGATTCAGTCGTTAATCCAGCTGACCAAGTCAAAGCTTCTGTAGTGGCTTCTGTCTATTTTGCCGATCCAGGCTGATGGAACTTTCTTTTGGATTGTCGAATAGTTTTTCTTGATGTCACTCCACATGCTGGAGGCATACTGGATTACCTCTTCCTTTCTTCTATCGTGCTTGATGAACTAGACTCAGACTTAGGGTCTACATCAATTTGACCCTCCTCACTCAGAAATAGACGAGAAAGATCAGGATAATCATGCCTATTTAGCAATCAGCTGAAACTTGCATTGCTTCTTACGTCAAGACAGGCAAGCAGTTATAAGGATGTAGTTAAGGAAGTAGAGATAAGAACCTAACACTTCACCTATGCTTTCAAATGATCTTTGCAAAATTATAATTAGTTTATTTAATTTGATTTGTGATCTTTGTTTCTATTTAATTAATGGGTCAAGCATGTATTGTCTTATTGCTACAAATAATTTATTTTGAACATATGATCTACCTTGAGAAATAAATTTAGAAATCTTCATTGAAAAGTTGTGAAATCACTTGTATATATATATATTTTTAGTATGGCTATGACGTGGCCCCACCAATGGAGATTATGCATTGGATCCATCGATTTGTAATCTAAAAAAATAGTTCAACACCAAGCTACCAGTGACTACAATATTGGTATATGTTATTTGGCACTTTGTGCAATGTATTTCTATTATCAAACTCATGCCATTAGGTTGTGGAGCCATAGCTTGACGTTGAGTCTATTATCAGTTTATAAAAAATAAATATTTATAAAAAAATAAATATTTTTTGAGATTTATTCTTTTCAATCAATATTTTATTATTTATTTGCTTAGTATACTCAAACCCCATTATGATATGTTATGCGGCTTACTGGACTAGTATAGCTCATCATTCTTTCTTTTTTATTTTTAAATCATGAATCATAATTTCTTGGGACTTGGGGGAATGTGCTAGATCACTTGAAAATATTTGAGTTATCTATATTTCTAGCTTAGTTTAATTTAACTTAGTTCAATTTGGTTTGGATATTTTATTCAAATGAAATATTATGATTTATATCAAATAGATATTTATTATGAAAAATAATTTAATTAAATTTTTATTAAATTTATTTTTAAGGATTGAAGGCTTATTATTATTATTATTCTAAAATTATTATAATTTGATCTATAGACTTGCATGTTTGTAGAGCTCGCCTTGTAAGTATGGAGTATTTGTTACATGCTAAATTTGGAGCATGACACCAATAGTCTATCGATCCTCCTTCCTCTCTAACCTCTTCCCCTCAATCGTGATCGGGTGCCAACCCCTCTTCTTTGCCAGATTTTTGGTGATTTATTAAAGATTCTGCCTCTCTCCCTCCCTTATTTTAAGAACCAAGTTTGTCCTATTTTGGAAGCCAAGTGGGCTAATTCCTCTCTCCCTTCTCCTTAGATCTCCCTCTAATCTTTTTTGTGGTGGTTGTGATGTTGGTGTGCTTGCTAAAACCCATCGCAATGGGTGATGGCAACCTTGAGCCGGCTTAGTATGGCCCTATTACAAGGTAAGGCATGCTCTATTTTGCAGAACTAATCCTAATCGGTCTTTTCTTAGCCTCCTTTTCCTCTTATTGGCCACCATCTAGATCTCCTCTAGCCCTTTAATCCTCTTGCTACATTCCATGTCATTGGCATTATTGCCGGTCACTTAGCTCGGGTGCCCTATCTACCCTATCTTGAGAATGCAGGCTCTAACTTACTACATCAAACCCTCACCAATTGTTGTCTCCCTCTCTTTTGATACTCTACCTATTTCTAGGGCATTAATTGGACCCTATTGCCTAATCAGTGGTCAATGTGAAACCCTAAGATCCTAGTTGCTAGGTCTGTGAGCTAAAACTATTTCATTGCTGAGACCCAACCATTTTTCCTTATATCCTTTGCTGCTAAGTAACTTGGTTCACTAGTCTGCTAGTTGACAAGCTACCATGACCCTTTTTGGACCCTTCCTATTCAATGGGCCTCTCTATTTTTGCCTCCTTTTTGGGTCCTTTCGATTTCATCTATCTCTCTATCCCTCCCTCTTGGCCAATCTCTCTATCCCTCCAAATCTCTCTCTCCTTCTTCCCCTAATGTCATCTCCACCAATCGATCTTCACCCAATCTCATTTGATCGAGTGATCAATGGTCTTCATTATTGTCCTCCACCACTCGATCTTCACCTGGTCTCAATTGATTAGATAATCAATCACCTTGATTATATTGTTCTTCCTTTGATCTGAATCACCTTCAATATTGCTTGTTGATTTATAGATCTCCGCAAGATCCTATTTAGCAGGCCACTTACCATAAAAGATTTGACCCTAATAGGTTGAGCCATTAGTGACCTGGACCATAATGTTGTCGCTTTAGATCTGAACCATACTCTTAATCTTGCTACTTTCCACTTAGATTTGATAAATTTGGGATGTCGGGCACCACCACTAGGTGATTTTATACCTTCCCTCTTTTGTGATTTATTTATTATCTAATTTAGTGATCTCTATTGTGTAGGGTATTGTGACGTCATCATGGCATCACCTAGCTCTGATACCAAATATTATTTTATGGTACCGCTTTGACGCCATATTACGAAAAACCCAAGATCTTTAGTATGGATATGGAGAGATCTTTGTTCTCTAAAAATAGCATACCATAGATCCACCACCTAAATCTATGCTGGAGTACCTCCCTCCTAGTGCTTGAGGGAGGCGTCTCTTTTCTCTAGGGCTTCTTCAAGAATACTAGAACGGCAACACTAGAGAGAAGAGAGAAGAGAGATTAAGGAAGAAAAGATCTATATTCACTACACCAATAAAAATCCTAATACAACCAATATATTTATACATAGCTATTAGGCCCAACCAAAAACTCTCCTGGCTAATCCAATACATGAAAGCACTCACCAAGCCCATGTAGTCTTGATCCCTTGGCTTGATTTTTTGCTCCATCTTGTGTTCTAGATCTTCAAAGCACCAACCAAGTCGCTCAAGATCCTCAACACTTAAACCTTAAGCCCGTGGAGGGCTAAACACCGCCTCCATCGTAGGATCACTCCTGTCCTAGCCCTAGGATTACATCTATTTTAGTCTTCTAGAGTCAACATCCTGACTCCTCTCATGGCCTTCCAAGGCTTGGGAGCACCATCAATCCTCACAATCTTCATCTTGATGCTCCAAGCCTTGGTAATCTCCTTGGCAATGTCCTTCTGCACGATCTCGCTGTTGTTGCACACCCTGACAGTTTCTTATGCAAACATCGCCTTCGTCAATTCTCTTCAGCTGCTGTGCATCCTTTGAGGTCTTTAGGATGACCGCTCTACTACTGAAGATCTTGGCTTGCTCCTTCGCACCATCCTAAAATTGTAAGATCCCTTCTACTTAGCAGCTGCATCATTTTTTCTAGACTTTCCTAGAAAATCTATAGCATCCATGTACCAGCATATGATGTACCATCTAACATGATCTTTTCAAAGCTATGCCTATACATCTGTACATGCCACTCCACCTAGAACTATGCATCACCAGTACTGATGCTAGGATATCGATCCTCCTACATCCCTCCGCTCTGAACTCGTATCACATCTTTCTCCACTAGTGAAGCCACCACTCAGAGCTCCATCTATATCCGAAGTCCTTCTGATACTACAGAAGCTGACTCTGTACCCAAGTTTTTCGAGGCCAATCATTCAATGCTGTATTGTTGGGCCTACCGCTGTACCTCGAACACCGTCGCTGTTCCTTCGAATCCTTCACACTCCATGGTCCTCTTTGAAGCCATCATATCTTTGCAACCCATAGGCACCTCCAAAATCTAAAAACTCATCCAACTCTTTTGAATCTAATGATTGAATCTCTAGAAAATTTCATTCTAGCACTTCTCCTCTTCTGCCCTTGCATCAGTCATTGCTTTAGTTGCATCCGAAGGAATTATAGCTCAAATCCTGTCCTAGGATTAGACCCGCCTATCTTATCTCGAGGCTCTCAAGACTCTCTGGCTCTTCCTAAGACCTGCTCCTGATCTCCCTAAGATGCCTCTTGATACTCTCTGTTGAGATACCTCCCTTGATTGAAGCACTGTCGAGCCTTTCTTAGTCCTGTGCCTCTAGAAAATGAAGAAAAAACCTTATTTTTCAATGCAGATTCATTCAGATCTGATTGGATCAAGAGGGATATTTTAAAAAAAAAAATTTTATGATCTTAATCAGATATGATCTTATTGATCTGATAAAATAATATAAAGATTAAATTAAATTAAATTAAATTTAATTATACCTTTATTTTGGGTAATTCAATTATCTTGTGATGATTTTGATGTTTGCCTGAAGTTCTGAATGTAGCCATGCAAGCGTCTGGCCTCTACCGGTATCCACTCGAGCAGGATCTGGAGATCTTCTCCTTCTCAATTTTTTCTTCAAAAATCAAATCTAGATCTAATCTTGAATATCTTCAAAAATTCTTTTAAAGATCAACTGTTATCTCTTATAGTAGTGCTGTCTTCTTCCTTTTCTGTCATCTTTCACTTGCTTGGATCGCACCTAACTTATGCCCAAAGTTCCTTGGGTGTGGAGAGAAGAGAGAGGACCTGAGGATGGTATGGAGAGGGAGGGAGAGGGGCTATATGGCATGGGCTAGAGTAGAAACTCTCAATTCTAGGTGCAGACAGGATTTATATAGATCCTACTATGCCATGCAGTGCCACATCATCCAGGCTAATCATAATCTTTTGTGTAATCAGATCTAAATCTGATTGATGGGATGACATCATATGATTCAATCAGATTAGAGTTCCTCATAAATCTTCTTAGGTGGTGCCAAGACTGATCAAACAAGACTCCTTGGTGCCACAGAATTTAAATTCATAAAGCAACCTAAAGTTCCATCTGTATGGAACTCCATGCATTATCCTCATGGGGTACACACCTCCCTAGGTGTGAGCCCCTTATCTGTCTACTTTTTAGCAGAGGGATAAGATCCAAGATTCTCTCCTATGAATGCATGACACATGGATAGATGTCTAAGTATCAAAGATCAATATTTGACCAAAGTCCAAAGACAAGATTTAGCAGGTGATGAAAAATGGTAGGTATTATCTCAAATTTATTTTATAAATTAAGACAATCCTTTTTTAACTTGGACAAGCTTTAGTTAGACCAAGTAAAGGTTTTTGGGTGAGCCCAAACATATTTGGCTCAGTCGAGATAAATTTTAATGATTATTTAAAGGAGAGCATTAGACTCAGTCATGTGTAAGCACGATTTTTTTGAGTCTAATTGAATCTTATTCAAATCAATTGAACTGGGTTAGTCCAATTGATGATATCCAGATCCAAATCTTTGTTTGTATGATCTAGTTAGGTTCAGTTTCGTATGGTAATGGGATAAATCATGATCTCTATCATCGACATCATCGAAATATCTTTCGATGGATCAAAACTTTTCTGATTTAGACAACTAGTATGATCGATTATCTAAATTATTCTAATTGCTTCCAAAATCTATCAGTGACACCTAGCAGCATATGGTGGCAATCCATCAAAACTGAAAGTGAACCTCTTAGTGCAGTTACCTGTATGATTAAGTTCCTCTATCTTGAGCTTCGATCGGATTAGGATTAAGGTGATCTCGTAAAATCCTAATTTTCATTATATGAATTAATCATTTGATTCAAGTCCAATGTGAACACCCTAATAGAAATTATTTTTATTATTTCACTCTACCATGGCCATGGGCTTATGGACTTGATTCTCATGATCATCATAGGACTGCTCCTCTTCTACCGAGGTAGATAGATCCTTTATTGGTATAATCCAATTCCTATAATGAACATGTTATAGCCAACATACACCTCAAAATTTTGAATGGCTAGGAGATCGAGTTATGGTGTAGTCAAACTATAACACCCTCAAGGTGAGCGTCGATGCACCTCAGATCAAAGAACCAGACACACCACTATAGCTTCGAGCCAGTCATTGACGAGAAGGTAGACTTCCTCATGACTGCTCGAGGTGGTCATGCTCAGTGCTCTCATTCTCTAACGAGTATCTATGCTCTTACTCCAATGTCTCTACACCATAGACTTAAGACTCATCTATCAAAAAAAAGCAATCGTACATCAACCTTCTGGATCGATCACCATCCTCATGATGATCCTATGGTCGGAAGCATTTTATGAGTTAATAATAAAAATTCATGTCTTAAATTTTCAACTCTTGAAAATATGAACTATCATTACCATTAATCCAAGAAATGTATCATAGACACTTTCAAATAATACTATGATAGAAAATAATTTATTTTATTATTTATAGTCAAAATTATAATTTTATCCTTAGAAGTGTATTACAAATGTCAGCCAATCTGACTTCTAAGGCATATTTATCTAACAAACTCCCACTTGACCTAAAGCCAATTGGCTACAAATCTAAGTCCCATCTTCTCAAGGTGGGTTTCGATCTTCTACTGGCCTAATGGCTTTGTAAGTGGGTCTGTCGCATTATTTGCGGAGTCGACTCTTTTGACCTCGACGTAACCTTTCTCAAGATAGTCATGGATGAGTGATATCATTGCTCGATGTGCTTGGATTTTTAGTGAGACCTCAGCTTCTTAGCATGGGCTATGGCGCTATTATTATCGTAGTACAGAGGAATGGCATCCGATGGCATCACTCTGATTTTTGTGATGAACTTTTTATACCAGAATGCCTCCTTTGCAGCTTCTGACGCAGTGATGTACTCTACTTTCATGGTGGAATCTACTATCACTGTCTGCTTGGAATTTTTTCAACTGACAGCACCATCATTACATATAAATAGATTCCCAGATGTCGACTTTCGATCATCTATATCGAACATAAAATTCAAGTCTGTATATCCCTAGACTTGGAGTTCTTCATTACCAAAAATCAACATTATATCCTTAGTTCTTCTTAAGTACTTAAGAATACATTTCACAGAAGTCCAGTATTCTTCATCTGGATTCAACTGATATCTGCTTGTGACACTCACAGCATGGGCTATATCAGGTCGTGTACATCACATGGTATATATGAGGCTTTCTATTGCTGAAGCATAAGGGATCTTACTCATGTGTTCAATCTCCTCAGGTGTGTTGGGACATATTTTCTTGGAGAGATGAATACGATACCAATTCCCTCCTAAAGTTTTCCATGCTAAACCTCTTTAACACTTTCTCTATGTACATCTTTTGTGAAAGACCTAGCATTTTATTCGGTCTATCTCTATAAATCTTAATTCCTAGAATGAAGGATGCTTCTCTTAGGTTTTTCATGAAAAATTCTTTAGATAACCCCATTTTAATTATGATTAACATGGGAATATCATTTTCAATAAGGAGGATATCATCTACGTACAGTACGAGAAAGACAATAGCACTCCCACTGATCTTTTTGAAAATACATGATTTCTCCTCATTCTTGATGAAATTAAATAATTTGATCACATCATTAAAATGAGTATTTCAGCTCCGAGATGCTTGCTTAAGTCCATATATTGATCTTTGCAGCTTGCATACTTTGTGATCAACATCACTGGATATGAAACTTAGTGGCTGTTCCATATAGATATCTTTCTTAAGGTATTCATTTAAGAATGTCGTTTGTACATTCATTTGTCATATTTCATAATCGAAATAGGCTATAATAGCAAGTAATGTGAGGATGAATTTTAGCATAGCTTCTGGCGAAAAGATATTCTGATAGTCAATTTCTTCGCACTGACTATACTCTTTTGCCACTAATCTAGCTTTGAATGTCTCCACATTTCCATCTGCACCAATCTTTCTTTTGTAGATCCATTTACACCTAATAGGTACTATACTTTTTGGTGGATCTATCAAGGTTCAGACATGGTTTGAGTGCATTGAGTCAATTTCTGACTTCATTGCCTCTAATCATTTCTTGGAGTCGATATCCGATATTGCCTCGTTATAGATTTTGGGATCATCACTATGAACCTCATTACCTATGAGGTGTGAGCTCAGAAGTGGCACTCCTAAGTCTTGGAAACTTGAGAAGATAGATCATGGGAAGATAGAAGGGAGCCAAAAGAAGAATCAGTCTTAATAGTAAAGTTCAAAAATTGGGCTAGTTCACTCTGAGACTGAGCTAGCTCAGTTGAAAACTGGGTCGGCTCAGTCCAGGACTGGATCGGCTAGGTCTCAGAAAAAAATTCAGATAGAGAGCAGTATTTTTAGATTGTTGGCATGGTACATAATTGGATCGGCTCAGTTTGGACTAAGTCAACCTAGTCGTAGATTAGCTGACTCAGTCTAAAACTGGATCGGCTCAATTTTTATGGGTTATTATTTTGTGTACGTGGGCTATTTGGATTTGGAGAGTTTTTCTATGAGCTTAGGCTTGATCCTTTGTAAAGTATATATACTAAAAATAGGTCAAGGTTGTTAGGGTGCTGAAATATGCTGAATAAAAAGCTCTTTTTTTCTAAAATTCTCTTCTTCTCTTCTTCTCTATTTCTTGATTTATTTGATTGTGCTTCCGTAGAGATCTTTGAGAGGTACTTTCTTATTGCTTGGCTAATCACCGACAGCCACGTCGATCCATGTGGGAAGAGCACATATTTTCAACATTTGGTATTAGGGCGGTGTTGCATGGAAGGAAGGAAGACACCTAGAATTTACCACATCCAGGATCTATTGTATTAGGTTTTATCCTAAAAACTTCTAGTTTGCTTCATGATTTTCTCTAGATTGAGGTAGAGATTATTTACACGGAGGAACGATAATATAGAAGTTTGGAAAGAGGATCTAGGGCTAGTTAGATCTTCTATGAAGGATAGTTTTACTGGTGTGTGATCGTGAAGGGTGTTAGAGATCTATTCTTGACTTGTTTGAAGTCATGGGATCAAGTGGATTCAAGGTGAATTTTGAGAAGTTCGATGGTAAGAAAAACTTTACCCTATGGCAGCAAAGAGTAAAGAATTTGTTGGTTCAGCAGAGGATCTATAAGATCTTGATAAAAAAAAGATTAGAAAAGATCAGTGCTGAGGATTGGGAAGAGTTGAAGAAAATTACTTTTAGCACAATCTGAATGTGCTTGGCTGATTAGGTTTTGCCTGAGATTTGCACAGAGACTAAAGGGGCTCTGGGAGAGACTAGAGAACACATACATGGAGAAGAACATGATGAACAAGCTGTGATTGAAGAAACAACTGTATAATCTAAGGATGTCTGAAGGCGGAGATCTTGTTACACATATCTAAAGGTTCAATCAGATGTGTTCTGAGGTGATGAGTTTGGATGTGAAGATCGATGAGGAGGATCGGGCATTGCTGCTATTATGTTCTCTCTTAAGATCGTATGATGATCTCATAACAACTCTAGTTTATAGGAAGAAGACCCTAAACTATGAAGATGTTGGTGTGCTCAGATCAAATGAGTAAAGGAAGAAGATCTGCAAGGAAGACCTTAAGTCTGAGATCTTTGTTGTAAACGAAAGATAGAAAAGATCAAAGGAGAAGATAAGAGAAAAATCCAAGGGCAAGTCAAAGTCTCGCGATTAAAGAAAGATGACATTGCAATGTTATAAATGTTATCAGCTTGGACACCTGAGGAGAGATTGTCCCATTTTGAGATTAGAAGAAGAAAAGGCTAGCAAGAAAGATGATACAGCTTCTATGAGCAATGAAAAAGATCTGCTAGTTGTATCAGATGGATCCATAGAGTATGATACTATGTGAATATTAGATTTAGCATGCTTGCACCACTCTACTTCTCGTCGGGAGTGGTTTGCTACCTACCAGAAGGTCGATGATGGAAGTATCAGTCTTGGAGATGATCACCCATGCAAAATAGTTGGAATTGGCTCTATCAGGATGAGGATGTACGACGAGATTACTCATACATTATCAAATGTCAGGCATATACCAGAGTTGAAAAAGAATTTGATTTCTTTGGGCTACTTGGAGGAGCAGGGTTATACTTATAGTAGCCAGACTGGGAGTGGATGTCTAAAAACTTTTAAGAAAGCTTTGATGGTGATGAGAGATAGAAGACCGAGCAACAATCTTTATAGAATAAAAGACTCAGTGGTAAATGATAGTACAGAGGTACTAGCAATGGCACAGGAGGAGCAGATTTTATATCGACTGTGGCACTATCGGATGGGTCATATGAGTGACTGTGGGCTCACAGAACTAAGCAGAAGAGGTATGATCCCAATCCTGAAGAAGGAGGTATGATCCCAATCCTAAAGAAGGAGGGCATAGATCTTTATGAGCCATGTATCTTTGGCAAATAGCATAGGTGAAGTTTGTTAGAAGTACCAAGCATAGTGAGGGAGTGCTGGATTTAGTGCACTTAGATATGTGGAGACTAGCTCCTGAATCAGCTAGAGGTGGGGCAAAATACTTTGTTACTTTCATTGATGATTTCTCAAGGAAGGTATGGGTTTATCTGATCGAAAAAAAATCAGAGGTGTTTGCTTAGTTCAGAGCCTGGAGAGCTGAAGTAAAGAAGGAGTCAGAAAGACAGATAAAGTGTCTGAGGTCGGACAATGGAGGGGAGTATACTAGCCTGAAGTTCAGGAGGTATTGTGAGGAAAATGGCATCAAACGCTATTACACGATGAGGATGACTTTCCAGCAGAATGGTGTCATGGAGAGGATGAACCGGACACTGACTGAGAAGGCATGGAGTTTGAGACTGCAGACATCACTCCCAAAGTTCTTTTAGGGTGATGCTTTAACTTTTTCTTATTTTTTTGTGAACAGATCCCCTCATTATAAGCTGAATAGAGGTATTCCAGAAGAGGTCTGGAGTGAAAAGAAGATGGAGCTTGGCCATCTGAAAGTCTTCGATTGCACAGCCTATGCACATGTAGAGGCAATCGAGAAGAGCAAATTAGATCCGAAATCTCAAAAGATGATATTTATATGATATTCACAAGGAGTCAAAGGGTACTTGCTATGAGACTCTCAGGCATAGAAGTCAGTGATCAGTAGGGATGTTATCTTTGATGAGAAGAGCATCTTGAGGAGGTCTGGGATAGATGGAATTGAAGAAAGAAAGGTAAACAGTGGTGGTCAGTCAGAGAATGATGGCATGCAGGTTACATCCACTTACAGGAGTATTTCTATTGAGGTGGAGCTGGATAGAAAAGTATTATCTCAGATTGAAAATCAGCATGGAGGATTGATAGTTCAGATTGATGTACAGGAGTAGCCATAGACATCAGATAGAGATGTGCCAGTGGGAGTGGCTTTGCATAAGCCCCAACGTACTATTAGGAGATCGGTCAGATATGGTATTGATAAGGTTATCTCCTATGCACTCATCACTGCTAATGGAGATCCAAATAATTATGCAGAGGTCATGGAGAGTGAGGATCATGATTCATGGATGCAGGCCATGATGGAGGAGATGGAATCACTTAAGAAGAATCAGACATGGCAGCTGGTGGATCTTCAGAGGATGCTCGATCTATTGGCTTAAAGTGGGTGTTGACAAAGAAAGAAGCACCTTCAAAATAAGATAGAGTCAGATTCAAAGCAAGGCTGGTAGCAAAGGGATACTCACAAAGGAAAGGGATTGACTACATAGAAATTTTTTCTCCTATGGTGTGTCATACATCTATTCGAGTTTTCCTGTCACTGGTGGCACAACATAACATAAAATTGGAATAGATGGACATAAAGATGGCCTTCCTTCATGGGACTTTAGAGGAAAGAATCTACATGAAGCAGTCAGATGGTTTCATAGAGATGGAATAGGAAGAAAAGGTGTGTTTACTTAGAAAGTCTTTATATGGCTTGAAATAATTCCCTCGTCAGTGGTATCGAAGGTTTGATAGCTTTGTCTTGAGCCTGGATTTCAGCAGATGTAAACATGATTGTTGTGTCTTTGTCAAGGATATAGATGAGGAGAATGCCCTGTACCTGTTATTGTATGTAGATGATATGCTCATAGTCAGTAGAAGTATGGATGCTGTGAAAAGGTTGAAAAGGACACTATCATTTGAATTTGAGATGAAAGATTTGGGTCCAGCTGAGAAAATCCTTGGAATGGAGATTTATAGAGATAGGTGCAAAGGAGTGCTCCATTTGTCACAAAAAAAGTATGTCTAGAAGATTTTGGAGAGGTTTGGGATGGAGAAGGCCAAACCTACAGAGACGCCATTACCGAGCCATATGCCTCTCTCCAAGTTACAGTGCTTTCAGTCAGAAGAGGAGAAAGAGTACATGGAATGAGTCTCCTATGCAAATACTGTAGGCAGTGTGATGTACATTAAGATATGCTGTAGATCAGATATAGTACATGCTGTGAGTACGGTTAGTAGATACATGGCTAACCCTAGGAAGGAACACTGGAAAGCATTGAAATGAATATTGACATATCTACATGGAACAAGAAATTATGGTTTGGTATTTTATGGGCAGTCAGGAGGATTTGGAGAACAATTTGTGAAGATGTGTGAAGGTTCAGGTCCTCAAAAAGGATTTGTTGATGCAAATTATGCTGGTGATCTTGATATAAGGAAGTCTACTACTGGATACCTCTTCTATGTTTATGGTGGACCGATGTCTTGAAGATCAATCCTTCAACCAATCATGGTCTTGTCTACCATAGAGATCGAGTACATTGGGATAACGAAGGCTGCAAAGGAAGCCCTTTGGCTTAGGAGGCTAATTGATGAGTTGGGGGTGGAGCAGAGCAAGGTTACACTATTCAGTGATAGTCAGAGTGCTCTATTATTAGTACAGAACCCAGTCTATTATGCACGCACAAAGCATATAGATGTGAGGTACCATAGGATCAGAGAGCTAGTGGAGGAAGGTGAAGTAAAACTGATAAAGGTCCATACCAAGGAGAATCAGTCTAATGCACTCACAAAAATACTCCCCAGAGACAGCTTTCAGAGATGTGTGATACGGATGGGTCTGTTAAGAAGAGATGAGTTCACAAGGACTTGGAAGCACCGAGATGGAGAATGAGAGCTTAGAAGTGGCATTCTCAAGTCTTGTAAATATGAGAAGATAGATCATGAAAAGATGGGAGCGAGCTGAAAGAAGAATCAGTCTCAATAGTAAAGTTCAGAAACTGGGTCGGCTCACTCTAAGACTGAGCTGGCTTAATTGAAAATTGGATCAGCTCAGTCCAGAACTGGATCAACTAGGTCTTAGAAAAAATTCAGACAGAGAGCAGCATTTTTAGACTATTGGTATGGTACATAATTGAATCGGCTCAGTCTGGGACTGAGCTGACCCAGTCGCTGGTTAGTCAACTCAGTCTAAAACTGGACCGGCTTAGTTTTTATGGATTATTATTTTGTGTACATGGGTTGCTTGGGTTTGAGGAGTTTTTCTATGAGCTTGGGCTTGACCCTTTGTAAAGTACATATAGTGGAAAAAGGTCAAGATTGTTATGGTGCTGAAATATGTTGAATAAAATGCTCTTTTCTTTCAAAAATTTCTTCTTCTCTTCTTCTCTATTTCTTAATTTATTTGATCGTGCTTCCGTAGAGATCTTTGAGAAGTACTTCCTTATTGCTTGGCTAATCACTGGCGGCCATACCGATCCATGTGGAAAGAGCGCATTTTCCAACAAGAGGAACATTTTCTCTACTTCTTTTGAGATAGTACCTAAGTACCTCTCAGGGGGACGAAAAATTCTTTTGGATCTACGAGATGAAGGAGGTAGTGATTGTATTGACTCAACTTGATTTGATTCCATAGGGTCCTTAGCTCGTTGCTTTTGTGAAACTTTCTCCTCGAGCTTGATCTACTTTCCAATGCCGTCATCCTGAATAAACTATTTTTCAAGAAAAATGGCATGCAAACTCACAATCACATCTTGGTCTTCTGGAATGTAGAAATAATATCCTAATGACTCTTTAGGATATCCTATGAATCGACCTCTAAAGGATCTATAGTCTAACTTGTCTGCTTATTATCTTTTGACATGAGCTGGACAATCCCAAATTCTGAGATGACTCAGACTTGGTTTCTTACCATGCCATATTTCATACGGTGTGGTAGGAACGATTTTAGAGAAAATCCTATTCAGTAAATATATAGCAGTTAATAGACTATGTCCCTAGAGAAAATCATGAAGGTTTGTGAAGCTCATCATGAATCTGATCATATCTAATAGGATCCGATTCCTTCATTCTGAAACTCCGTTAAGTTGAGGTATTCCAAGTAGAGTCCATTGAGAGAGACTATGCCATTTTGCTTGAGATAGTCTAGAAATTTTTGACTAAGGTATTCACCTCCTCGATCTGATCGAAAAACCTTAATGTATTTTTCAGTTTGCTTTTCGACTTTATGTCTGAATTTCTTAAACTTTTCAAAGACTTCAGACTTATGTCTCATAAGATATACATACCCATATCGAGATAAATTATTGGTAAAGGTTATGAAGTAGTCAAAGTTGCTTTTAGCTGGCACATCAAATGGGCAGCACACATTAGTCTGTACTAGGATAAGTAGTTCCGTAGCCCTTTTTTCATGTCCTACAAAAGAAAGCTTAGTCATTTTGCCATGAAGATATGATTCATAAATTGGATATGACTCGGAAATCAATGGACACAATAGCCTGATTTTTTATAATCTGTTAATTCTATCTTCTGCTATATGATCTAGCCTTCGGTGCCATAGATACCTATCGTTTGGACTATCCCTGGGTCATTTTGATCTTATGGCATTTACATTTTGCTCGATATTAAAGACAGATATATCAATATGTAACTGGTAGAGATCGTTAATGAAGAAACCATTTGCAATTTTATTTCTTTCATAAAGAATATTACAATGGTCATTAAGAAAACTAATTACATAACCTTCTTGTGCTAAACATGAAATAAAAATCAAATTTCTGCTTGCTGCAGGCACATAATAACAATCCCTAAGTACTAAATCTAAGTCAGATGGTAGTCGAAGAGGATAGGTTCCTATGGCCACAGCAGCAATCCTTGCTCCATTTTCAATGCGTAGGATCATCTTACCATCCCTCAGCCTCCTACTATTCTCAAGATCCTACATGGAAGTACACAAATGAGCACTAGAATCAGAGTCAAGCATCCAACTTGATGCAGAAGAAACCATAAGATTAGATTCAATAACAATCATACCTTCAGAAGGATCTATCTTCTTCTTATTCTTCAGGATGGCTAGGTATGTAGGGCAGTTTTGCTTTCAATGGCCATCAGTATTACAATAGAAAATTTTTCTTTGTCAGCGGCTTTCTTCTTCAGCTCTGCCTTCCTTTTCTTTCCATCTTTTGTCTTTTCACAGACTTCTTCTTCTTTCCAAAAGACTTTCTCTTGGAAGAAGTCCGTTTCATAGCAAGTACTGAGCCTTTAGAATCTTTCATAGAAAGCTCAGTAGTAACTAGCATATTTATAAGCTCGACCAGAGTATTATGAAGTTTATGCATATGGTAGTTCATGATGAACTGTCCGTATGCATCAGTCAAGGATTGCAGAATTTTATCATTCTGCTGATCTTGATCTAATTTCACTTCGAGCTTCTCAAGCTCTTCTAAGTTCTTGATCATCATCAGATAATAATTTTGGACTGACTGTCCATCACGTATTTTAGCCTTAAACAGTCGTTTAGTAACTTGATATTTGGCTGTGCGACTCTGTTTACCAAATAACTCTTGCAGGTGAGCCAACATTTAGTGGGTAGTCTTGATATCTTCATTTGATGCTGAAGCTCATCAGATATCGAGCCCAACATGTAGTATCTAATCTTGTTATCTTCATCCATCTAATTATCAAAAGATGCTCTCTGTTCAGCAGATGGACGAGCTGGTAAGGTGAGAAATTCTGATCCAATATATGAGTCAACTTCTTGGAACCCAAAATGATTTTAAAATTTTGGA
Source organism: Cocos nucifera (assembly GCA_006176705.1). Lineage (NCBI taxonomy): Eukaryota > Viridiplantae > Streptophyta > Magnoliopsida > Arecales > Arecaceae > Cocos > Cocos nucifera. The sequence continues at coordinate 197,184 of QRFJ01002092.1, read as the reverse complement.
GTCAATCCTTGTAATTAGGTCCAATCAGTCTATGGGTGTTCAGAATATGGGCTAGTGGATTGAACGCAGATATTTTTCTTTTTCCTATAGAGAGTTAAAATTTTTAGTTAGATTTTATAATTAAAACTTGACCAATTTATTTAGGAGTTTGATTTTTAAATAAATTAGCTTTCATTATTTTCTTGAATCCCTACACTTCCTCTGTAGAGATGCAAAAATCTCCATAATTACTGATTTCTAGTGGATGGTGCAGTCCTACAAACTGACTCATCACCTCACCTAATAGTTATTGATGATGGGTTAGTCAATGAGTGAACAACTCTTATCCAATGATTCTTTAATCATGGTGCACCCAAGCTTAGTCTCTAATTCATGAATCTCATCATGCCCGAAATATTGATCCACTCCTTAGTTAAGTCAAACCCATCATTTGCGCAGATTGGATTTCTAATTGAATCTCTCACTGTATCCAAAATATTGAGCCCAATCCATCCTTCAGTCCGTAGCATCCAATGCCTAATAAAAATGGTTGCATCTTTTTGGTGTAACTGAACCATTATGACCAGCCGAGAATAATCAATCTTGAAAAGGGCCGACATATCTACAATGGTGGAAGATCTTAGACTTAATTTTTTTTTTAGGAAGATTTGATTTAGGTCTCTTTAAATTTGACATTACATAGCCATAACCATTATGACTAACCTAGTGGCATGGGTTAGCACGAATTGTTAGCCACCTTAGATTAGGACTGAGCCAATAAATATGGCCAGGTAAGTGAGACTGGTGGAAGGAATATGCCATTAACTCGATAAGAATGTATTCGAGTTGAGTAGCTTTCAATTAAAAATCAGTCGGTCGTATCTGCCAAACTTATCTTGGATACCAAATTATTAAGCTAGAATCAATCGGATTAGCCTACAATCCAGACTCTAACGATTGAGCCTAATTAGGTCTTTACTTGATCAATTACTCATGTGACTCGATCTTGACCCAGACTTAATCCTATTAGGTTGATCAATTTAAGCACTCTTGATCCCATCTAACCAACTCTTGATTCGGTTTGATCAACTGCTAGACCTAATTGAGCTACCCAAGCTCGAACCCAATTTTATGAATATGTCTTGGATTTGAAAATTCTTAATTTTAAATCTAATATATTTCATAATCTTAATTTTTAATTAAGTTCAGGGTTCATAAATAAAATATGTATATAAAATCCTAGGATTTCAGAATCTAGGGTTTTGCAGAAAATAAGTTTTAGATTTCTGATTAAGGATGAATGCGCAGCACCCCTATACATCATAACAACACTCCATCGAATGAGAGGAGAGAGCGTTTAAATTTTGCTTCGTTCTTATGATCGGACGGCCAAGGGAGACGCCTTAATCAAAAATATGATAAATCTACAAAACTAGTTTGATCTATATCATATATCATACATATAAAAATTGATCTAACTAAAAACATGTTTTGCATACATCTCATGTATCATATCATGCATATTTTCAGATCTAAATTATTTCATAAATATCTAAAAAAATAAGATTTAAATTTGATCATATCAAATTAAATTTATTCTAGATAATTTTATAGAACTATTCTACAACTAGTCTAAACATGCATCTATCATATCTCATATAAAAAATTAAATAAATTTTTTTTTAATTTTTAGATCTAATTATAATATTTATAATATTAGAAAATAGTAAATAAATAGATCTAAAAATTATAATTAATTAAATTAAAATTATGATCATGCTAGACTACACATAGAATAATTCTATTCCTAGTCTAGATATGCATCTCATATATTTTAGATCTAGATTATTTAATTTTTAATTTTTTAATTTTAGATCTAATCATATCTCATGTGACATCTAAAATTATCTAATTATTAGATCAAAAATAAATTAAAATTAGATCTAATAAATTTTGGAATCTGGCCCTGATACTAGTTAAAGGAAAAATCTTGTTTTCTTCAACAGGTTCGTTCAGATCTGATTGGATCAAGAGGAATATTTTAAAAAAAATTTCTCTAAGATTCTAATCAGATATAAAATTTTTTATATCTGATCTTATTAATCTAATAAAATAAAATAAAATAAAAATTAAATTAAATCTAATTTAATTATATCTTTATTTTGGGTAATCCAATTATCCTGTGATGATCTTGATGTTTGCCTGAGGTTCTGGACGTAGCCACATAAGCGCCTGATCTTTACCAATATCCACTTGAGCAGGATTTGGAGATCTTCTCCTTCTTAATCTATCTTTCAAAAATCAGATCTAAATCTAATCTTGAAGATTTTCAAAAACTCTTTTGAAGATCAAGTGTTGTCTCTTGTAGCAGTGCTACCTTCTTTCTTTTCTGTTGCCTTTCACTTGCTTGGATCGCACCTAACTCATGCCCAAAGTCTCTTGGGCATGGAGAGAAGAGAGAGGACCTAAGGATGGCATGGAAAGGGAGGAAGAGGGGCTATATGGCATGGGCTAGAGCAGAAACTCTCAATTCTAGGTGCAGACAGGGTTTATATAGATTCTGCTATGCCATGCAGTGCCACATCATCCAAGCCAATCATGGCCTTTTTTGCAATCAGATCTAAATTTGATTGATGGAATAATATCATCTGATCCAATCAATTTAGAGTCCCTCATGAACATCCTTAGGTGGCACCAAGACTAGTCAAATAGGACTCCTTGGTGCCACAGCATTTAAATTCATGAAGCAACCTGAAATTCCATCTGTATGGGACTCCATGCGTTATCCTCATTGGGCACACGCCTTCCTAGGCATGCATCTCTTGCCTATCTACTTTTTAGTAGGGGGATAAGATCCAAGATTCTCTCCTATGGGTGCATGACACATGGGCAGATGTCTAAGTGTTAAAGGTCAACATTTGACCAAAGTCCAATGACAAGATTTAGCAGGTGACGAAAAATAGTAGGTGTTGTCTTAAATTTATTTCATAAATTAAGATAATCTTTTTCTAACTTGGATAAGCTCTAGTCAGATCATGTAAAGATTTTTGAGTGAGCCCAAACATATTTGGCTCAGTCGAGATAAATTTTAATGATTGTTTAAAGGAGAACATTAGGCTCAATCATGTGCTAGCACAATTTTCTTGAATCTAATTGAATCTTATTCAAATCAATTAAACTGGATTAGTCCAATTGATGATATCCAGATTCAAATCTTTATTTGTGTGATCCAGTTAGGTTTAGTTCCGTATGGTAATGGGATATGTCGTGATCTCTATCATCAACATCATTGAAACACTTTTCGATAGATCAAAACTTTTCTGATTTAGACAATTAGTATGATCGATCATCTAAATCATTCTAATTGCTTCCAAAATCCACTAGTGACACCTAACAGCATATGATGGTAATCCATCGGAACTGAAAGTGAATCTCTCAGTGCAGTTATCTATATGATTAAGTTCCTCTATCTTGAGTCCCAATTGGATTAGGATTAAGGTAATCTCGTCAAACCCTAATTTCCGTCATATGAATTAATCATTCAATTCAAGTCCAATGTGAAAATCCTAATAGAAACTTTTTCTATTATTTCACTCTGCCATGGCCATGGGCTTATGGACTCGATTCTCATGATCATCATAGGGCTGCTCCTCTTCTATCGAGATAGATAGATCCCCTATTGGTGCAATCCAATTCCTACAATGAACATGCTATAGCCAACATACACCTCAGGATTTCGAATGGCTAGGAGATTGAATTATGATATAGTCAAACTATAACATCCTCAAGATGAACTGCCAATACACCTCAGATCAAAGAATCAGACACACCACTGCAGCTTCGAGCTAGTCGTCGACGAGAAGGTAGACTTCCTCATGACTACTCGAGGTGGTCACACTCAGTGTTCTCATTCTCTAACGAGTATCTGTACCCTCACTCCGATGTCTCTATACCATAGACTCAAGACTCATCTATCAAAAAAAAGCGATTGTACACCAACCTTCCAGATCAATCATCATCCTTATGATGATCCTACGATCGGAAGCATTTTATGAGTTAATAATGAAAATTTATATCTTAAATTTTCATCTTTTGAAAATATGAACCATCATTACCATTAACTAAAGGGATGTATCACAGATACTTTCAAATACACACTATGATAGAAAATAACTCATTTTATTATTTATAGTCAAAATTATAATTTTGCTCTTAGAAGTATATTACAAGTGTCAGCCAATCTAACTTCTAGGGCACATCTATCTAATAAAAAAGCACTACTGCAGTACTCCAGTGCTTCCTGCCTTATCTCTGCACCACCTCCTCATATGTATCAGGTCCTCTCTTGATGCACATAAATCATTCTCCACTTGAACCATGACTCTTCCTAATACTCCTACAGAAGAAAGCTGATCCAAAGTCAGCCATCTAGCCCTGACCTGCTGGACCTCCATGGATCATACATCTTCATCACTCCTAAGACTTCATAAATCAATGCTCTAGTCAAACCATTGAATATATCCCCGACTACTTTCTCACCTTTCTGTAGTCGAAGGTTGTATAGCTGCTTCTTCAGTCTTTCTTCGATCATTATTCCTTGAAAAATGTTTCTTTATCCATCAAACAGCCCCACATTGCCCATCATCCTAGAGAACCCTGATGCTCTCTATTGAGATACCTCCCTTGGTTGCTACACTATCGAGCCTCTCTCAGTCCTATATATCTAGAGAAGCACTACTGCATTACTCCAGCACTCCCTACCTGTTTACTATCACACACCTTGGCCTTATCACCAAGATCGACAAGCAAATCATGCACCCAAACCTTCCATCCTAGGAAAATCCTTTCCGTTAATTCTCTCAGTCTCCACCTTCAATCTGCTACTCTTGGTTGGCCAAACCATAGCAATAACAAAGATAAATCTGAGACATACAATGGAATACTCGTGCAAATTTCTGATTTTACCTTGTATGACTTCTCCTTCTCTTTCATGCACTATCAGGCTCTGATACCAATTATTGCGATATCACCATGGCATCACTTAGCTTTGATGTCAAATGTTGTTCCATGGTACCACATTGATGCCATGTTGCGGAAAACCCAGAATCTTTAACATGGATATGGAGAGACCTTTGTTCTCTAAGCATAGCATACTATAGATCCACCACCTAGATCTATGCTGGGATGCCTCCCTCCTAGGGCTTGAGGGAGGCATCCCCTCTCTCTAGGGCTTCTTTAAGAATGCTGGGGCCGCAACACTAGAGAGAAGAAAGATTGAAGAAGAAAAGATTTGTATTTACTGCACTAATGAAAATTCTAATACAACCTATTTATACATAGCCATTAGACCCGACCAAAAACTCTTCTGGCTAACCCAATACATGAAAGCACTCACCAAGCCCATGTACACCCATGTCTTCCATTCTCTCATCCCCTGGATCTAAATCCAATCTATACATGAGTTAGCCTCCTTAAGACCTCTCAAATCAGATCTTGAGATCCCTAAGATAAGTTCCTATCCTAGTTCCAAACATACCCTCTGTGTAACTCTATCCGTGCATTGAGCCAGCTCAGCTCAGCACTGAGCCGGCTAACCTGAGATTGGGTCAGCTCAGTTTTAGATTGAGCCGACCTAGTTTCATGCCATGCCTACAGTCTCAAATGCACCTTTTTATTAGGCCTGTCCATTGAAACTTAGCCGACCTAATATCAGATTGAGTTGACTAACCTATAAAAATGATCTTTTATATAGTCTTGATCCCTTGGCTTTGGTTTCTTGCTCCATCTTGTGTTCCAGATCTTTGAAGCACTAACCAAATCCCTCAAGATCCTCAACATTTGAATCTTAAGCCCGTGGAGGACTAAACACCGCCTCCACCATAGGACAACTCCTGTCCTAATCCTCGAACTACACGTGTCCTAGTCTCCTGGAGTCAACATCCTGACTCCTTTTGTGGCCTCTCAAGGCTTGGGAGCACCACCAATCCTCACATAGGGGTGCAGTCATTTGGGCAAAAAGCTATCTTGTGTGGATTCTACACTCAAATCCTTAGATTATGATACAATTATGATTTTTTCTTTTAGTTATATTAATTGATATTAGATTTTTGAAAACTATTAAGGGCATAATTGGGTCGATAGGTGTGTGTTGATTTTGTTGATACATGGAGAGATTTTCCTATGCTTTGTTAGTTGAGTTATGAGCACCTCTACTCTGCTATCTTCTCATATGCATGATTTATTTTATGTGAATCAAAATTTAGTTCTGAATATTATTTGTGCATCTATATGGTATATGTTTTTTAAGCTCTACCTAAATATGAAATTCTAAAATATATAATCAAGTATGAAATGATTTATTTGGGTTTTAACTACATTATTGTTGCATTGGAATATCTATCAAATTCGAATATTTATCAATTTTATTTGTTGTGATGATTTGTTCTCTAGCCTGACCATGGTTGTAGAAGTTAGGAGCTAGTCTTCCTTCGAGCCTCCAATGGAGTGATTACTAGCGTATACTGATTGGTGGCATATTATAGTTAGGATCTACTTTCCTTCCGAGCCATGCCAGTAGGGTGATCACTGGCATATCCTGTTGCATGCATTTTTTCTATGTGATTCAGGGCTTGTCTCTTTCCAAACCTCTAGTAGGATGATCATTGGCATATATCGATAGGTGGTATGTTGTACTTAGGAGCTAGTCTCTTTTGGGATTTGCAATGGGCTGATTGTGGCTTTAATTATGAAGGCTAGAAGAGAGTGTGGTGATTATTAATGTGTAAAATAATTTTGAAAATACATATTTTTACTCACAACATGCTTTTATTTATAATGGAAAATCTTATATCATGAGAATCAATATTTTATGCATACTATACTTGATCGAGCAAGAGATAGAGGTGATTTACTGGGTTTCTAGCTCACTTTTCTTTTCTCTTATTTCTTTTTAGATGCCAACAAATAATACAAATAGGATCATGAGCTATGATCAAAAGAACAAGGGCGTAGGAGTTATCCTTTTTATTAAATAAATGCTATGTAGCCAACATACTTCAAGTTTGAAATTGATGATGGAATCTGTATCATGGGCATTTATCATTTAAGAAATTTTAAGCATCCTAGTTTATCTAATGCCTTGTGGAATTCTTCTTTAGGCCTTGCATGTTCTATGGGTCAAACCTTTAGGGCATGCGATTGTTTGCCATACGTTTGCTAGTGCTAATAGGTAGCGTGTGCCAGTGTAACTCTAAAATTATTCTTATGACATTAATCACCACTCCAAAGAAGTAGCACAAGTAAACTCATCTAGCATTAGAGAAGGCTTTTGTTGCACAACTAGACAACCCAAGAAGGGGGGGGGGGATGAATTAAGTTTTCAAAAATTTAATCAAGTATGTGTTGCTTTACAAAAACTATTTAAGTGAAGTGCTGTGGATGTAAGATAAATTCAATGCAACTAGAGAGAGAGTCACGCACACAAATACAATCAATTTTATAGTAGTTAAGTGTACTCCAAGTACCTACATCCACTTTTCAAGCATTAACTTGGAAATTCCACTATATTCCTATAGAATACAACAAGTTTGTTTTATCGGGCTCACAAACAATGCAATTGATTTTATCTAGATCAACCAACCAGAATCTTTACAAGTCTTTTCCCTAGGATTCCAATTCAATCAATAGGTTTGGTTCAATCCTTTCTCTAAGTTTCAGTCCCTCTGGAACTTGTTATAGAAAATTTAGTATAAAGAAATTCTACAACATAAGAAAAGCTCTTATTGAGCTAATGGTTGTTGTTGATGCTTGCTTGGAGAAGACTTCATGGCTTGCACTTAATATTCACTCTTCTCCTTTTGAATGCCCTGATAAAATTCAAGAAAATTTGACCTGGAAGTAGTTGAGCTCTCTTGAATGGAGTAAATGCACAAATTGGGCTTCTTTTTTCTAGGTAGTGTTCTCTCTATTGTTTCCTTAATTTTTCTCTTTTTCTTAAATTTTAGTAAATTTGATGCTCTTTGAACCCATTTCAAGCCATTTTGACTATTAAAGAAGAAATCTAGCCACTAAAAAAATTTTTGGACAAAATAGGACCTCTTGCAGAACTATCCATTTAAACTATTGAAGCTCAAGAGTTGACTCATAGGCTTAAGAGCCAACTCGTGAAGGTCCAAGAGTCGACCCATGCAGATCATGAATTAGCTCTTCTTCAGGTATTCAAAACTCAATGTTCTGTCCTCTCTGAGAAAGTCGGTTCATCAGATGATGAGTCAACTCATCCATGTTCAGGAGTTGACTCACCATAGCCATGAGTCGACTCTTGAAGGTTGTGCCAAAAATCTACTTTTTGTCCCATTGAGAGAGTTGGCTCATGGCATCCATTAGTTGCCTCATAGATATGCTAGATGAAGGAATAAAATCTAGGATTTCAGGACTAGATCTTGAAACTTTTTCAAGATCAGGCAGTGAAAGACTAAATTAATTAAAATTAATTTTAAATATTAAAAAATATCCTAGATTTAAGATCTATTATATGATCATGGCATACTATTAAATTAAAAATTAAAATATAAAGAAGAAACTAAAATATGTTGATCATATCAACATGTATATACACTACATCTAATGCAGGAATGAAAATAATAAATCAGATCTATTACCTATGCAAGTTAGACATTCTAACTTACTGATATAGGCATGAGGATGAAGTTATGAGCCACACATATGTTCGACCTCTAAGAGTCATCCACACGAGCCCACGATCACGATCAGAAGTCTTGATGCAGGAAATAAGTATAATATGCTAGTATTGTGCTGATTCTTCTTTGACGATCAATTAGATCCCTCCTTCTGAATTTGGACTCTTCTAAAGAGGAGAAGGAAGAGAGAAGTTTTTAGATGTGAGATAATCTCAGAAAACTTAAGGAAGAAGGAAGGAAAGAGGTGAACACAGCAACCCTAGAAGAAGATCCTCTTTTTCTTCTCTTTGCTCTCACTTAGACACCTAGCTTTGTATCCATGAAAATCCAATGCCCAAGAACCCTTTTCCTCTGATTTTCACATACCCAAAACCTCTCTCAAAGATCTATTTTTCATTAAAATTTTAGGCCAAAATTCATCCTAAATAAATAGATATGGAAGAACCTTGTCTAGGTCAAATTTCTAGATAAGGTAGGATGATATATAGCAAGTTGTTGGGGCGTCCAACACTTGGACACCCCCTCCTCATCCCATGCCGTGGACCACCTAGAATATGGACACAAATGCTCTCTTTTTTATCATGGAAATCAGATGGGGGGCGGCACAAAAGAAGGAATATAAGTTGGTTGGGATTCTATCATATAGAGTCCAATTACACAACAACTTGCCATCTATTTTGACCAGGTCCATAACTTATTCCAAATAAGTAGAAGAGGGAGAGAGAGGGGACGTGTCAACATTAGAAAAAGAAAGGATTCCATGAAAAAATCCTAAAAAATAGGTGTGGGGGCATGGGGTGGATGTGAGATATTAAGTGGCGCAAGGAATGGAATCCTAGTCATACTAGGATTCTTATTTTGACTTGATCTAATATGGTTTTTGAATCATATTAAATCAAAAGCAAATCAACCCAATTAGATTAGATCCTAAAATAATTAAGAATCTAATTAAATTAAATTAAATTATATTTAAATTTAAACTAATTTTTTAATCAAATTAAAAATTGGGTTGATCCAAGTTGTAGTTGAACTAGGACTAGTTCTTCCTTCCACTTGGCTTATCTAATAAATCGGTTGGACTTGATCCAATCAAGCCCAAATCAAATTTCATTAAATTATATTTAATATAATTTAATCTCAGCTATTTGGCTTAATCAAATTAAGTAATTAGCAATTAAATTGCTAACCGATCCTCCTACAATACTTGCACTAGGTTAAACATCAATCATATTGATCATTTAACTCTAGAACGATTCTTAATCATTGATCAACCATCTGATCAGATCATGAGCCCTAGTGTATGTGACCTCATAGATCCGAACCTAAGTTGGTAGCATAGAAATAGATTTCTGTATCAATTGAAGCAATCATCTAGAAATGGTACTCGATGGTCGGATAGATCAAATGTGTAGAAAAACATCCTTAGAACCCATATGGATATAGTTTCCATATAATTCATCTCCTTGATCAAAATGCTCGTAGGACACCTAAGAGTTCAATTATCAACTCTGATCAGATTGTCCACATTATATTTTAAAATATCAAATCTATCTGATGGATTATCCAGACTAAGGTTTTGCTATCTTAAAATACAGTGATACATTCTTCTCCAACTCTTGGAGTGGTCAATTTCATCTTGATCATACTCTAATTTTGTAAGTACTTGACTGTGCTCAGAAGCCTTCCATTACTGAATTAGAAATTCAGTTAGTCTAGTACCATGGCATAGTGAGTTACTTGCAAGTCACTAAGGTGATCTCAGGTCTAAGGGATACTTATACCTAGATCCCATCAGAAATATTCTCAACAGTAGAATGCTCTAGAGTTGGTCACGTTCCATGATGATGTATCCGTACATCTCATCTATATGCCATACCAGTGTCTCCACACTCTTTGGTTAGGAGGACAACCAACTTATATGGCATATAGTGACCTATGCTCGATAGATTCTATCATCCTAATTAACAGCCTATTATTTGGTCGAAACATATTTAAGGACTAATCAATAAATCCTCTCTTTATCAAAGCTAAATAGTTCTAAAAACTTTATCACAATAATGAAGTTTATTAGAAGATGAATACTTTAGATGAAAAATATCAAAAATATATTTTACTTATTAATGAATCAATTATAGATATAATGTAGCACAACCGCTAATAGGCTGATGATTGGCTTTGGAATACATTTTCTAACAACTTTTGCTTATCCTAAAGCCACTCAGCATAGTATCTAATACCCATCTTTGACTTATGGTTGTCAAACTTCTTTATTGCCAAGGCTTTAGTGAAGGGGTCGACCAAGTTCTTCTTTCCATCGATCTTCTGAAGGTCAACATCACCTCGATCCATGATCTTTTGGATCAGGTGGAAGTAGCGTAGGATGTACTTCATCCATTGGTGTGCTTTTAGTTTCTTCGCCTGAGCTATGTCATCAGTGCTATTGCAGTAGAGCAAGACTAGTCCATCTAGGAAGGGTACTACTCCAAGCTCGGTAATAAACTTCCTCAGCCACAGCTTTCTTCACAGCATCTGATACTGCGATGTACTTTACTTCGCAAATAAAGTTTATCGCAGTATGCTACTTGAAACTCTTCCAGCAAATAGCTCCATCATTTAGAGTAAAGATATATCCCGACATGCTTCTACTGTCATCATGGTTAGATTGAAAGCTGGAGTCTGTAAATCCCACAAGTTTTAGATCTGACTCATCATAAACCAACCATTAGTTCTTAGTATTTCTCAAATACTTAAGAATGATTTTAACCACTTTTTAGTAATTTTCTTCAGGGTCAGACTAGTATCTACTTACTACTCCTAGTGAGTATGCCACGTCTGATCTCACACATGTCATGGTATATATGATAAATGCCACTATCGAAGCATATAGGACTCTACTCATATGCTCTCTATCTCTTTAGGAGTTGTCGCACAATCCTTCTTAGAGAGAAAAATTTCATGACCTATCAGAAGATAGCCCTTTTTGAAATTTTTTATGTTGAACCTCTTCAGTATAATATCTATGTACGTGGACTTGGATAACCTAAGCATCCTTTTAGATCTGTCTCTGTGGATCTTCATTTCTAGAATGTAGGATGCTTCACCCAAGTCCTTCATGAAGAACTGTGATGATAATCAGACTTTTATTTCCTATAGTACGGAGATGTTATTTCCGATTAAGAGAATGTCATCCATGAATAAGAAAAAAAGTATCACTACTAGACCATTTGCCCATTTGTAAATGCAGGGCTCTTCTCCATTTTCAACGAAGCTATATATTTTGATTATCTTATCAAAATGCATGTTCCAACTCCAAGATGCCTACTTCAATCTATAAATGGATCTCTGAAGCTTGCACACCTTAGACTCATCTATGAATGTGAAATTCTTAGGTTGTATCATATACACTTCTTCGGTCAGCTCTTCATTTAGAAAAGCTATCTTCACATCCATCTGCTAGATCTTAGTTTAGATGGACAACTATCACAAGTATTATCTGAATGAATTTGAGCATTGCCATAGGAAAGAATGTTTCATCATAGTCAATACCATAATGTTGACGATACCTCTTGGCAATCAGATGGGCTTTATAGATCTCTATCTTTCCATCTGCATCCTTATTTCTTTTGAAGATCCATTTACATCTAATGGATTTAACATCTTTGGATGGGTCAACCAATGTCCACACATTATTGATCTTTATGGACTCTATTTCAAATTTTATGGCCTCAAGTCATTTCTCAGAATTGGATCTCTGCATAGCATCCATATAAGTGATCAGATCCTCATCGTTCTCATCGAGTTTGATGGAATCACCATCCTAGATCAAGAAATCATAGTATCTATCCGGATGATGTGGTACTCTATTGAATCGCCTTAATGGTATAGGTACACTAGGCTCTGGATCTGATTTAATCAAATCTGACTCAAGTTCAGCTATAGGTGTCGATTTTTCTACCTATTGAACTTCATTAAGTTCAACATTAAAGGCAATAGTTTCTTCATCAAGAAACTTCTTTTCCAAAAAGATTTTCTTAAGGTTGACGAATATCTTTTGTTCATTAGCATAGTAGAAATAGTATCCTTTGGTCTCCTTTTGGTATCCTATAAATGTGCACTTATCAGACTTAGGTCCAAGTTTATCTATAACTAACCGTTTGACATAAGCTGGGCACCCCTAAATTCTAAGGTGTGAAAGTTCTAACTTATGTCCTATCTATATCTCATATGGGATCTTAACTACAGACTTACTTGGAACCCTATTTAATAGATAACAAGCCGATTCAAGTGCATATCCCCAGAAGGATATCAACAAGTTGGTAAAATCCATCATGGATCGGACCATGTCTAATAGAGTCTGATTCCTCCTTTCAAACACACCATTATGCTATGGTATTTTTAGAAGAGTTCATTGGAAGAGAATTTCATTCTCTCTTAGATATGTGAGAAACTCATCGAAAAGATATTTTCCTCCTCGATCAGATCGAAGAGTTTTAATACTCTTTTCAGTTTATTTTTCTACTTCACTTTAGAATTGTTTGAATATTTTAAAAGAATCTGACTTGTGTTTCATCAGATAGACATATCTATATCTGGATAGATCATCTATGAAAGTGATGAAGTAAAAATATCCACCTCTGATACTTATGTTCATTAATCCACATACATCAGTATGTACTAGACTTAAGAGCTTAGTGGCTTCTCATCTTTTCTAGTAAAAGATGACTGGATCATTTTACCAAGAAGATAGGACTCACAGGTTGAAAGTGATTCACAATCATTGATTTTGAAGATTTTCTCTTGAGTCAACCTATTTATTCTATTCTTATTTATATAACCTAGTCTATAATGCCATAAATAGGTATCTGACACACTATCTAATCTAAGATGCTTGCCAGTGGAATAGACTACGTTAATAGATTGTGATAGCATATATACATCATTATTCAAATATCCATAAAAAATAGTAACATCATTCATAATGATATTACAAACTTATTTTTTTATTAAAATTTTATAATCATTTTTGGCCAGAAGGCCTATAGAAATAACATTAAAAAAAAAAACTGAGATAGAAATGACAATCACGAAGAACAATGATATGGAACTCAAATACAAGTTTTAGGATTCTTAAAGCTAGAACTAAAATTGACCTTTCTCCAATGTTTAGGAACCCTTCGCCTTGCTCGAATCTCTTACTGACCTGCAATCCCTGCAACGAATTATAAATATGGTAAAGGCTACCGATATCTAATACCCAGTCAGTAATATCATAAATAGAGAAATTGTAAGGAGTTATCGTATAAATATCTTGCCCAGCAATAGCTTACTTCTTTCTCTGCCTGTTCGGATCTAGAGAGATAATGTATTGAGGATAATTTCTTTTCCAATGCTCTCGCTTCTTGTAAAAGAAGCATTCAGCTTGACTCTTATCAGACTTGATCTTTTTGATCTGGTCCTGCATAGATGTCCCAGTCTGAACTTACACCTTCTTAGCTTTCTTCTTCTTATTTTTTTTTTTTTTTCTAAAGGATCGAGAATGAGAAGATGAAACTCCCACTAAGTTCACTGACTCTTTATGGAGTTGGTGATCCTTCTCAAAATTTTGAAGTAACCCCAGTAACCCATAGTAGTCTACATCAGGCTTTGTCATTCTAAAATAAGTGAGGAATGGAAGAAAATACTTGGGTAATGAGTTTAGTATTGTAGGTGGTGTGGTGCTTCCAAGCCTTGGGAGGCCACGGGCAGAGCCAGGATAAGGGCTTCAGAAAGGATAGGATAGGTGTGGTCTAGGATAGGAGTTATCCTAGGGTGGAAGTGGCATGTAACTCTCCATGGGCTTGAGGTTCGGATATTGAGGGCCTCAAGGAGCTTGGTTGTTGCTTTGAAGATTTGGAATTCAAGATGGAGCAAGAAATCAAAGCCAGGAAATCAAGACTACAGAAAGAAGATTTTTTGCAGGTTAGTCGACTCAGTCCAAAATTGGATCGGCTAAGTCTTAGAGCACAGGCAAAATAGAAAGATCGAGTTTCGAGGTTGCAGGCATGGCACAGAATTGAGTCGGCTCAGTTTCAACATAGAGTCGGCTTAGTGCATGGGTAGAGTTATATAAGGGTCTGTTTTGGGCTAGAGTCTAGATTGATCCTAGGAGTCTTAAGGCTTGGTTTGAGAGGTCTTAAGGAGGCTAATTCATGTATAGGTTGGGATTAGATCCAGAGGATGAGAGCATGTGAGACTTGGGCTCAGTGAGTGCTTTCATATATTGGGTTAGTCTAAGAAAGTTTTTGAGCTGGGATTTATTAGGGTTCATGTAGGAACTCTAGGGTATACAAATCAG
Organism: Cocos nucifera; assembly: GCA_006176705.1. Classification (NCBI taxonomy): domain Eukaryota; kingdom Viridiplantae; phylum Streptophyta; class Magnoliopsida; order Arecales; family Arecaceae; genus Cocos; species Cocos nucifera. The sequence continues at coordinate 182,172 of QRFJ01002092.1, read as the reverse complement.
GATATTGTAACTTTTACAAAAAAAAGAAAATACAATTGAGCTTTTCTTCCTAACTCTCTTCTCTTTGGTTCCAACATCAAAATCCTAGCTTCTCTCATCTTTCTTAGATCTTCTTCAGTTTATTGGATTAACACCCAGGTTCATGTAAGAGATCGGATCTACGGCTGTGGCTCCGAGCAGCTGTAGAAATAATAATTGAATCAGAGCAAGGTTGAGCATGAAGGAGGAAGAAGATTAGTTTTCAATAGAGATCAGCAGTGAAATTCAGATCTAAAGACTTTCTCTAGGCTTTGTGAGGAAGGAAGAGATCACAAGGTTGCTATCCACCATCCCTAGTCAAGGTATTTCTCAGATCTATCTGTTTGCTATTATTTAATTTGGATTGATCATGAAAAATAATGGATTGAAGGTAGGATTAGAGAAGTTTGATGGAAAGAAAAGTTTCATGATGTGGATGGTAAGGATGGAGGATCTGCTGGTTCAGATGAGGTTGGATTCGACTTTGAAAGATAGGTCAGAGGAGATCACACAAAGAGTGTATGTCCTTGGAGAAAAGGGCATGTACCATGATTAGGGCTTATTTGGTGGATGAGGTTTTGTATGGTGTGTTGAAGGAGAGAACATCCAAGGGATTATGGTCGAGGTTGCAGCAGTTGTACATGGGAAAGAACATGTGCAACAAATTGATGCTGAAGAAGCAACTATATAGCCTTTGAATGCAGAAGGGCGAGGATGTTGCGGGGCATATTCAATGGTTCGATTGGATGAGTATGGACTTGCTCAATAGAGGGGTGAATTTAGAAGAGGAGGACAAAAGTCTATTGTTGCTGTATTTGCTACTCGAAAGTTTTGATCCATTGGTGACAACTTTGCTATATGGTGGGAGACAATGGTGTATGAGGAGATCGTATCAGTGCTCAGGTCCAACGAGTAGCAGAAATGGATGATGAAGAGGGAGGTCTTTCAGGAGAGTCTTGTGGTTTCAGAGAAGCATAGGAAAGGAAAGAAGAAGGGCGAACAAAGGGGCAGCAAGGGGTCTAAGAGATGCTTCAAGTGCGAAGAAGCAGGGCACTTTAAGCGGGAATGTCTGCTTTGGAAGAAGTGCAAGAGAGGAGAAAGCTTGGATTCCATCAGTACAGTCGCTGAAAGTGAAGATTCGGATGAGCTCTTGGTAGCCTCGGAGGAGCCTGCAGGGTGCGGTATATCTAAGATGGTTTCAGATAGGTCTATGGAGTGCAGAGGGTTCGAAGGGTCAGCAACGGTGTTCGAGGTATAGCGGTAGGCCTAGCAGTGCAGCATTGGGTGGTTGGCCTTGGGGGACTCAAAGATAGAGTTGGCTTCTATGGCATCAAGGGGACTTTAGTTTCAGGTGGAGCACCGGGCAGAGGTGGCTTCATGGGTGGAGGAAGTTGTGACATGGGTTCAGAGTAAAGGGGTGTAGAGGGAGGATCTATATCCCAGCACCAGTGCTGAGACTGTATAGATTCAGGTGGAGAGGATTGTGCAAGGAGATAGGCATGGCTTTGAGGGGACAATGTCAGGTGGAGCATTAGGATATGCGGCGAGTGCCGGTAAAGAAATGTTGCATGATCTCTAGGGAAGTCTTGGACAAGTGATGCAACTATCAAGCAGAAGGATACCTATAACTCCAAAGATGGTGCAGAGAAATAAGCCAAGGACTTCAGCGGTGGATGTGGTCATCTTGAAGGCCTAAAAAGGAGCTCAGCAGTTGAAGAAGAATGGCAGTGGTAAGGTGTGCACGAGGGGCTATCAAGACATGTAGGGACAGTAGGATCATGCAAGAGGATGTTGCCAGGTGTGCCAAGACTTGGGTGCACAAAGGTGGAGATTGTGGGTGGTGTGATGCTCCCAAGTCTTGGAAGGCCATGGGCGGAGCCAGGATGAGGGCTTCAGAGAGGCTAGGATAGGTGTGGTCCTAGGGCTAGGACAGAAGTTATCCTAGGATGGAGGTGGCATGTAACTCTCCACAGGCTTGAGGTTCGGGTGTTGAGGGCCTCAAGGAGCTTGATTGGTGCTTCGAAGGCCTGGGATTCAAGATGAAGTAAGGAACCAAAGTTGGAGAATCAAGATTGCAGAAAAAAAAAATTTCTACAGGTTAGCCGGCTCAGTCCAAAACTGGGTCGGCTAAGTCTCAAAGCACAGACAAAATAGAAAGATTGAGTTTCGAAACTACAGGCATGGCACAGAATTGGGTCGGCTCAGTTTGTGCTGGCTCAGTTTCAGACTGAGCCGACCCAGTGGAACCTAGCCAGCTCAGTGTTAAGATTGAGCCGGCTTAATGCGCGGGCAGAGTTATATGAGGGTCTATTTTGGAATAGGATCTGAGTTGATCCTAGGGGTCTTAAGGCTAGGTTTGAGAGGTCTTAAGGGGGCTAATTCATGTATGGATTGAGATTAGATCTAGGGGATGAGAGCATGTGAGACTTGGGCTCGATGAGTGCTTTCATGTATTGGGTTAGCCTAAAGAATTTTTTAAGCTGGGGTTTATTAGGGTTGATATGGAAACTCTAGGGTACATAAACTAGGATATTGTAAACTTTACAAAAGGAAGGGAATACAATTAAGCTTTTCTCCCTAACTCTCTTCTCTCTTCTCTCTGGTTCCAACATCAAAATCCTAGCTTCTCTCATCTTTCTTAGATTTTCTTTGGTTTGCTAGATTAACACCTAGGTTCACACAAGAGATCGGATCTATGGCTGTGGCTTTGAGCAGCCATAGGAACAACAAGTATTGCATCCTTTCAAAGCTGTTTATGCAAGAAAAAGTCGAGCTTGCTCAATCGCTTTATCAGCTCAATCATGTATAATACATGATCAGTGATAGAGACACCATCCTGCACCTGGCGTTGAAGATGGCACAACTAGTCTTGTGCCTCTCCACGTCATCGGGTGTGCCAAAGAAATCCTCCAACACTTGAAGCATGTTCTTTGGTTAAGCCATCTCAAATCTATGACTGAAATCATCGCTCATGGCAGTCAGCATAATGCAGCGTACCATGATCCGATCATAGAGCCACTTTTGGTAAGTGTCTCTGACTATTTCACGTGCATTGGCAGTTGGCTCTTTAGGTGCAGGATCCTTTAACACATATAGGATCTATTCATGCTCTAAGACTATCTTCAACTTTTGGTACCAGCTACCGAAGTTGGGTTTCACCAACTTATCATTGTCCAACAATCATCGGAGCGATAGAAAAGTGGCCATATCTGCACAAAAAAAAATCATAACCTAATTAGTAATCGATTCATTAAACCTAAAGATTTGGACTTTAATCAAAAGGTTTTTCTACTATTTTATTCGAATTGGTAGCTTCTACCTCCAATTCGAGAAATTATCCTAATTTTTTAATGGATACTAGAATCCACATAGACTGCACACGAGCCCAACTTTGGTTGGCCAATCCATGTACATCTAAGGATAGGTTCATAATCAATTATTTCTCCAAATAATTTTTAGTAATTAAATTTTGCCCCAGTCCCTAATCAGTAAGCTTTGAACTCCATTGAAAAGGTCCAATTAGGTCCAACCATTAACATGACTATTCTTTTCCTCTCAAACTAATGAATGATTAGGCCCAACTTTGATTGGCTAATCTCACCACCATTTAGAAAGATGCAGTCAGAAAATCATATAATGAATGATAATTTCATTAGTCGATAAACACCAGCCCTTTGGGCCTCCAATGATTATCTAACTAATGGATCCATTATCACCCACTTAATGGGAGGCTATGATCTAGTTATCATAATAACTATCTCATTTTAGGGATCTAATAATTTTAGAGGATTTAATTTAAAAATGAGAAAAGGTAAGATAAACCAGCTTGTCATGATCCTTCCACTGACTTCACCAAGTTAGCTTAAAGGAGATCATTAATAGGCTGGTCTAGGAGCACCTAAATTAGTCACACTGATTTATCTAGTTGACATGGATCAGCTTGAATAGTCAAGTGATCTGATCAAAACATAATTTCACCAAGAGGTCAGGTAAGTTCGATCAGTATGAGGATTTGCCAAAGCTTGCCTAAGACATCATAAAAAATGGCCAGGTAAGCGGGCTGCTAATTAAAGACCACCAGTTTGGTTTACCTTAGACACTAACTGATTTAATTAGTTTCAATTAGATCAACCTAATAGTTTATGCTAGACTACGTAGTCAAGAATCAAGTCGATCTTGGATCTCGTTAAAGATATGGACTTGACCAACTACAACTATTATAATTGATCTAGAGAATTCTTGACCTAATCTAAGACAACAAATGATTAGATTTAGTCAATTCTCTAATTAAGTCCATTCTTTAATCTAACCCTAGGTCTAACCTAATTAATGGACCTAATCCACACTAACCCATTTAACCCAATGTGTTATGATTTATGTCTTAGGATCTTCAATTCATAATCTTAGATCCTAATCAAATAACTTCTTAATTCTTAATTAAGTTTTGAACTAAGGTTTGGGATTCAACTTTTCAAAAATATTTTTTATATTTATAAAATATTTTTCTAATATGGTTCTATTAACTAAGTTGTATGTTTGATTCATAATCAATATCCAAGTAAGATAAGCATGAAACTACTTTAGATCAAATCTAAATATGTTCATGTAATTAAAATAGTTTCAACTATAATCAATCATAAATTATCTTAGATCAAATCTAATATATTTATGATAATTAAAATTAGATTAAAATATTTATAATTAGATTATAAAATCTTTTAGATCTAATATAAAATTTTATGATCAATATTTTAGATCAGCATGTACTAGCACAACCTCTCCACTATAAGGGATAAACCTTACAGCAGGATAACCTTATAGCAGTCCATGCAATCCAAAAATTTTATTTTTAAATCTAAAACTATTTTAAATCTATTAAATTATAAATAAAATTAGATTACATCTAATAAATAATGATTAGAAGTAGATCAACACGAACTAGGATAATCTTTTCACTATAAGGGGTCAATCTTATAGCAGGACAACCTTATAGCAATTTATGTGATCAAAATTTTTAATTTTAGATTTAATAATTAGATTATAAATTATATCTAATCTAAAAAACAATCTAAACATGCTTCAATAATCATGTAACAATAAACCTAGGCTCTGATACCAATTGAAGGAACTAGATCTAGGATTTCAGGACTAGATCTTGAAACTTTTTAATATCAGACAATGAAAGATTAAAATTAATTAAAATTAATTAAAATATTAAAAATACTCTAGATCTAAGATCTATTACATGATCATAAAATGTAATTAAATCAAAAATTAAAATATAAAGAAGAAGCTAAAACATGTTGATTACATCAACATGTATATACACTACATCTATTACAAGTATGAAAATAATAGATCAGATCTATTACCTGTGCAAGTTAGGTGTTCTAACTTACTGATCCAAACTTGAGGATAAAGTTATAATCTGCACACATGTCCGACCCCTAGGAGTCATCCACATGAGCCCACGATCAAGATCAGAAGTTCTGATGTAGAAAATCAGCATAGTATGCTAGTACTGTGCTGATCCTTCTTTGACGGTCGATCAAATCACTCCTTCTGGATTTAGACTCTTCCAAAGAAGAGAAGTAAGAAAGGAGTTTTTAGATGTGAGATAATCTTAGAAAACTTTAGGAAGGAGGAAGGAAAGAGGTGAACACAGTAACCCTAGAAGAAGACCCTGTTCTTCTTCTCTTTGCTCTCACCTAAACACCTAGTTTTGTGTCTATAAAAACCTAACACCCAAGAACCCTTTTCCTCTAATTTTTACACACCCAAAACCTCTCTCAATGGTCTATTTTTCATAAAAATTTTAGGCCAAAATTTATCCTAAATAAATAGATATGGAAGAGCCTTGTCTAGGTCAAATTTCTAGATAAGGTAGGATGATATATAGCAAGTTGTTGGGGCGCCCAACACTTGGATGCCCCCTCCTCATCCCATGCCATGGACCACCTAGAATATGCACACAAATGCTCATTTTTTCATCATGGAAATCAGAGAGGAAACTAGGTGGGGGGCGGCACAAAGGAATATAAGTTGATTGGGATTCTATCATATAGAGTTCAATTACACAACAACTTGCCATCTATTTTGATTGGATCCATAACTTATTCCAAATAAGTAGAAGAGGGAGAGAGAGGGGACGTGTGAAAATTAGAAAAAAAAAGAATTCAATGAAAAAATCCTAAAAAATAGGTGTGGAGGCATGGGGTGGGCGTGAGATATTAAGTGGCGCAAGGAATGGAATCCTAGTCATACTAGGATTCTTATTTTGACTTGATCTAATATGGTTTCTCAAATCATATTAAATCAAAAGCAAATCAACCTAATTAGATTAGGTTCTAAACTAATTAAGAATCTAATTAAATTAGATTAAATCATATTTAAATCTAAACTAATTTTTTAATCAAATTTAAAATTGGGTTGACCCAAGTCCTAGTTGAACTAGGACTAGTTCTTCCTTGCACTTGGCTTACCCAATAAATTAGTTGAACTTGATCCAATCAAGTTCAAACTAAATCTAATTAAATTATATTTAATTAAACTTAATTTTAATTCTTTAGCTTAATCAAATTAAGCTAATTAGCAATCAAATTGCTAATCGATCCTCCTACAACACTTGTACTAGATTAAACATCAATCATATTGATCGTTTAACCTTAGAATGATTCCTAATCATTGATCAACCATTCAATCAGATCATGAGCTCTAATATGTATGATCTTATAGATCTAAACCTAAGTTGATAGCAAAGAAATAGATTTCTGTACCAATCAAAGTAACCATCTAGCAATGGTATCTGATGGCCGGATAGGTCGAATGTGTAGAACAACATCCTTAGAATCCATATGGATATAATTTTCATATAATTCATCTCCTTATCCAAAATGCTCGTAGGATACCTCAGAGTTCAACTATTAACTCTAATTAGGTTGTTTATGAAAGGAATATACCCTACAGCCAATTTATTTTTGGGATGTTCTTTGTCTTCCAGACTCATGTAATGACATTTTTAATAAAAGGCATTTATTTCATCAGACGCAGTGTCTTATTACTTATTTAAGATTATGATGAACCCTATAAATTAGGGCTATGGTTTTAGAATTATGATGAGATCATACTAGTGAAACCTAAAATCTTAAAATCCTAATTTAAATATTCTTAGTCGATGGGACATTGAGTTAGGAATCAATATTTTCTGGTAAGACTAGCACATTCTTTGTATGCTCAAATGAGAGGGTGATTGATCTCACAATAACTTATGTATACACTAATACAAGAACGTAGGTGCTCATTAGAGAATGAGTTCACTGAATTAATCTAAATTGAGAATATCTAATGGAGTCTTATCTACATGTTAATAGATGGTTCTCATAGTGGAATGCATGTAATCCTTTGACCTAAAACTACCATAGAATCTTATATATATAAATTCATATTTTGGTTCATACTCATTCATGACTTAGTTATGTACGGGATGATCTGGATATAGTAAATTATATATATGAAGATTGTGAGTAGGTTAACAAGGAATCGATCACTCCTGGTAAGAGGAAATAGCATCCTACCTACTTCTAACAAATAATGATTCAAGAAGACTTTGATCAAAGCATGATGAAAATTAGAAATGGTTTCTAATATTTCATTAAATGAATCATTATCATAAGATTGAAAGAGAAATGAATATGATATTGGGGTTGACATATTTCCATACCCAGAGTCATATTCAGGATGCAGGGAGATCGAAGGATCTAGTTGCATGGTAAATTTTCACTGAAGGGTATGTTTGGTATTTTCATCAAAATTTTACATCTTTCGGGTAGTCATGATACATTGCTAGATGTCAATCTTGTCTTGTGGGTTCGATCAAGTTAAAATTTTAATTTGATCATTAAATTAGAAAGTATTCTAAATTAAGTCAAATTGGGTTGGCTAGTTTTGACCTAAATCGGTTTGGTTGAGTTCTAACCAGATTAGGTCAAATCACACCCTAACTCACTGTTGATTAGATGTAGAACCCAATGGGTCACACATAAAGAGAATTGATTAAGGGTCTAATTAGATTAGAGCATGTTTGTAAGATGAATATGCTAGCACATATAGCAAACACTAGCACCAGGATTCGAATTGGATTCGAATCAGCTTCCGATTTGGGCTAATTTAGATCTGATTTGTGCCAAATAGGATTTGTTGTGTTAACACAAGGCTATTAATGTTTTAGAGGCAAAAGTTTTTTGAGAGTTCCATAAAATGCAATTGAAAAAAGTTTCCTACCTTTGAACTTATAACAAGTTTGTTGTGCAACCATAAGACTTTTTATAAGAAATTAGAATCTTATTCTCACTAAGAAAATCAATAAGAGGGTTATGATTTTTAGTGGGAGACATAATTAAATTAAAGTCCTAATTTAATTATGTTTATCATCATGAATTGTCTGCTTATGTATTGTTCTTTATTATGTAGATTAAATGGCTTCTTCACTTTTATTATGTTCAATTTTGGATTCAAATAAATTGACTGATCAAAATTATGTTGACTGATTGAGAAATCTTAAAATAGTACTCAGTCAAAAAAAAATTCTCCTATATTCTTGACACCCCTGATCTTGAGCTATTAGGAAATGATGCCACAGATGAAGATAAGTCCACATACAAGATGTGGCAAAATGATTCTCTTACTGTCAAATGCATCATATTTGCCTTTATGAATAATGAGTTATAGAGGCAGCATGATAGCATGGACACTCAATCCATATTGCTCAATCTAAAAGAGCTTTATGGAGAGCATAGTAGGACTACTAGATATGAGATATCAAAGCAAGTTATTTCGTGCAAGAATGATAGAAGAAACATCCGTACAAAATCATGTTTTGATGGTAATTGACCTAATCACTCGATTAAGTCAATTAGGTTTTGTTATGGATGGGGAGTTAAGTCAGGATTTGATCCTGCAATCACTCTTAGAATTATTTTCTCAGTTTGTCATGAACTATCACATGAACAAACTAAATTCTTCATTGCCTGAGCTGTTAAATATGCGCAAGATAGCAGAAAGCCATATCAAGAAAGATAAGGCTCCTCTTCTTCTTATGGATGAGATTTCTAAGAAGAAGGCAGGCAGAAAGGGTTCAAAAAGAAGGTTGAATCTTAAAAATGGTATAAATAAGAAGAAAAAAGGAAAGAAGGTCTCTGGATAGACGATCTATTTTCACTGCGGCAAAGCAGATCATTGGAAGAAAAATTGCAAGGCTTACCTTGCAACCATGAAGTCTGGTGCAAATAATGCACCAAAAGGTATGTATGAGATACATATTATATTATCATTAAATTCTTTTATTTTAAATTCTTGGATATTAGATACTGGCTATGGATTTCATATCTGTAAATCTTTGCAGGGGCTGCAGAAAATTAAGAGTTTGAAGAAAGGTGACTTCAAGCTCTATGGCGCTAGAGGAGAATCTATCCAGGCAGAAGCTGTAGGGACAAAAATATTGAAGTTACCTTATGAGAAGATCTTAGAAGCTTACAAGTTGTTGTTATATGCCTAAGATCATTAGAAATATTATATCTATACCCTTATTATTAAAATAAGGTTATAGTCTTAATGTAACTAGCGAAGGTTGCTCGATCAAATATTCTAATGAAATTATTTGTTTTGGCATATTTAGCAATGGTTTGTTGACTCTATGTTTGGATAATAATATATTTCATATTGATGAAAATGGAAAACATAAGAGAGATGACATAAATAATACTTTACTCTGGCATTGTTGATTAGGTCATATTAGTGAGGCTAGGATTAACAAGTTATACAAAGAAAAGTTCTTTGATCCTTTTGATTATGAATCACTGGGTACTTGTGAATCATGCCTCATGGGTAAAATGACCAAGATTCCATTTAGTGGATATAGAGAAAGGATAAATGAGTTATTAGGACTTGTACATACGGATGTATGTGGTCCTATGACAACTTAAGCCTGAGGAGGATACTCTTATTTTATAACGTTCATCGATGATTTATCTAAGTTTGAATATGTGTATCTTATAAAATATAAATCAGAAGCCTTTGATAAATTTAAAGAGTATCAAAGCATGGTCGAAAAATAAACTGGATAATGTATAAAAATCCTTCGATCTGATCGAGGAGGAGAATACTTATCTAGTGAGTTTCTAGACTATCTTAAATTTAAAGGGATTCTCTCTGAATAGACACCTCCTTATACACCGCAATTAAATAGTGTAGTCGAAAAGAAAAATCATACCTTATTAGATATGGTACGGTCCATGATGTGCTTCACTGAATTATCTATTTCCTTCTAGGGTCATGCTCTGAAGACTGCAATTTATATCTTGAATATAGTACCTTCTAAATCTATATCTAGTACTCCATATAACATATGGAGAAGTAAGAAACCTAATCTTAAGTATCTTAAGATATGGGGTTGTCCAGCTTATGTCAAAAGAAACTTTGGACATAAACTTGATGCTAGATCAGACAGATGTCTATTTATTGGATATCCTAGAAATAGTATAGGATATTTATTCTACCATCCTACTGAACAAAAGGTATTTGTAAGTAGGCATGCCATTTTCATGGAAAAAGAATTTATCCTAGAAAAGGGCAGTGGCAGAAATATTGAACTTAGTGAAGTTCAAAAAAATCAAATAGAAATTTCTCAACCATATAATCACATAAAAGAACCAGAACACATAACTCCTATCCGTAGGTCTAAAAGAGTAAGAAATACACCTGTTAGGTATGGGTTCATTATTGAGAACAATGAAACCCAAGTCATTGAGAATGATGAACCTCTAACCTATACGGAAGCAGTCAAAAGTAAGGACTCTAACAAATGGCTGGCTGCCATGCAATCCGAAATAGAATCCATGCACACCAATAAAGTATGAACTTTGGTGGATGCACTAGAGGATATAAATCCTATTGGATGCAAATGGATTTTAAAAAAAAGATTGGAGTAGATGGTCAAATTGAAACCTATAAGGCCAGATTGGTGACTAAGGGTTTTAGGCAAAAACAAGGGATTGATTATGATGAAACATTTTCACGTGTTGCCATGCTCAAATCTATTCAGATTATGCTTGCTATAGCAGCATACCATGACTATGAAATATGGCAAATGGATGTAAAGACTGCCTTCCTTAATGGTTTCCTTGAGGAGGAAGTCTATATGTCACAGCCAGAAGGATTTGAGTCAAATGAGAGACCAAATCAGGTATGCAAACTTAAGAGATCCATTTATGGATTAAAGCAAGCATCAAGGAGTTGGAACATCCATTTTGATGAAACAATAAAAGAGTTTGGTTTTATCAAGAATGTGGATGAACCATGTGTGTACAAGAAAACTAGTAGGAGAATAATAGTATTCTTGGTTCTATATGTAGATGACATACTCCTCACTGGGAATGATATCCCAATATTACAATCAATCAAATTATGGCTATCAAATATGTTTTCCATGAAAGATTTGGGAGAAGCATCCTATATACTAGGAATAAAGATCTATAGAGATAGATTTAAGAGGATGCTAGGCTTGTCCCAATCAAGGTACATTGACTTAATACTGAAAAGATTCAGTATGGATGGGAGTAAAAGAGGTTATTTACCCATGAGTCAAGGCATACATCTCTCTAAAAAGATGTCTCCAAAGACACCGGAAGAGAGAAATAGAATGTGTTCTATTCCTTATGCTTCGGTTGTAGGATCAATAATGTATGCCATGTTATGTACAAGGCCTGATGTTGCTTATGCTTTAGGCATTGCAAGTAGATTTTAAGCTGATCTAGGAGAGGATCATTGGAAGCTGTGAAAAATATTCTTAAGTACTTAAGAAGGACTAAAGATATTTTTCTTGTATATGGTGGTTCTGATCTTAAACTGGAAGCATATTTTGATTCTAGTTTTCAATCAGACCCAGATGATAGCAAATTCATTTCAGGGTATGTCTTTACTCTGAACGGTGGAGCAATGAGTTGGAAGAGTACTAAGTAGTCAACTGTAGCTGCCTCAACCACTAAAGTAGAATACATAGCTATAAGTGAAGCCGTCAAGGAAGCTGTCTGGATGAAGAAGTTCATCACTAAATTAGGTGTTATTTCTGAAATTAAGAATCCAGTACCACTTTACTGTGATAATACTGGAGCTGTAGCTCAAGCAAAGGAACCAAGGTCTCATCATAAATTCAAACACATTTTGAGATGCTTCCATCTCGTTCGAGAAATTATTGAAAGACAAGATGTGGTCATAGAATGAGTGGATACAAAGAACAACATAGTAGACCCATTCACTAAGGCTTTACCATTGCAACTATTTGATCACCACCTTGATTGTATGAGATTAAAACATAAGGGCGATTGGCTTTAGTGCAAGTGGGAGATTGAAAGAAATATGCCCTAAAGCCAATTTATTTTTGGGGTGTTCTTTATCTTCCAGACTCATGTAATGACATTTTTAATAAAAGGCATTTATTTTATCATATGCAGTGTCTTATTATTTATTTAAGATTATGATGAACCCTATAAATTAGGGCTATGGTTTTAGGATTATGATGAGATCATACTAGTGAGACCTAAAATCTTAAAACCCTAATTTAAATATTCCTAGTTGATGGGACATTGAGTTAGGGATCAATGTTTTTCGGTAAGACTAGCACATTCTTTGTATGCTCAAATTGAGAGGGTGATTGATCTCACAATAACTTGTGTATGACACTAATACAAGAATGTGGGTGCTCATTAGAGAATGAGTTCACTGAATTGATCCAAATTGAGAATATCTAATGGAGTCTTATCTACATGTCAATAGATGGTTCTCATAGTGGAATTTGTGCATGTAATCCTTTGACCTGAAACTACCATAGAATCTTATATATATAAATCCATATTTTGGTTCATACTCATTCATGACTTAGTTATGTACGGGATGATCTGGATATGGTAAGATTATATATATGAAGGATTGTGAGTAGGTTAACAATGGAATCGATCACTCCTGGTAAGAGGAAATAGCATCCTACCTGCTTCAAACAAATAATGATTCAGGAAGACTTTGATCAAAGCATGATGAAAATTAGAAATGGTTTCTAATATTTCATTAAATGAATCATTATCATAAGATTGAAAGAGAAATGAATATGATATTGGGGTTGACATATTTCCATACCCAGAGTCATATTCAGGATGCAGGGAGATCGAAGGATCTAGTTGCATGGTAATTTTCACTGAAGGATATTTTTGGTATTTCTCATCAAAATTTTACATCTTTCGGATAGTCATGATACGTTGCTAGACGTCAATCATGTCTTGTGGGTTCGATCAAATTAAAATTTTAATTTGATCATTAAATTAGAAAGTGTTCTAAATTAAGTCAAATTGGGTTGGCTAGTTTTGACCTAAATCGGTTTGGTTGAGTTCTAACCAGATTAGGTCAAATCACACCCTGACTCACTGCTGGTTAGATGTGGAACCCAATGGGTCACACACAAAGAGAATTGATTAAGGGTCTAATTAGATTAGACCATGTTTGCAAGATGAATATGCTAGCACATATAGCAAACCCTAGCACCAGGATTCGAATTGGATTCGAATCAGCTTCCGATTTGGGCTAATTTAGATCCAATTTGAGCCAAATAGGATTTGGTCTTGAGTTGGATTAATCTAGATTGATTGGGCTTCAGATTGGGTGCCACATACCAGCATCCCACATGTCAGAGAGTCTCTCTCTTGCGCATGGGAAGTATTTCATGCGCAAAGGACTCTTTGGCGCATGGAATAAGATGGCGCCTACCTTCTTTGACTTTTTTCATATATTGCTATGTCACATAATTTTTTTTTTTAATTGGCATGGACATCAGATATGAGGTGCAAAAGAGTCCTTCTGTAGATGAAAGACTTCTTTTTCCTTTTAAATTTTTTGCCCATGATGTTTTTGTCGCCTAAGACCCCTTGCCGCCCAAGACTCCATGTCGTCTACTCCTCCTTGACGTCTCTTGGACCAAGTCAAAGTCTCTTGGGACTTTGACTATTCAAAGATTATCTCCATGCCTTCTTGCTGATTGGGCGTCCCTTTCTAGAGCCATTGGATGGCCTTTGTAATCATGATCTAATGGATGAAAAGGGATGGCGCCAAAGATGAATGCATTGCGACTCTTCATAAAAACTTACGTAGAATTAGTCCGAAGAGTCCTTCTGCTTTAAGGCACCTCTTGGACTAAGTCTATATCTCATTTTTTTACTGATGAGGCATGAGATTGGCTGATGGGGCATGAGAAATTGGATAAGGAAAGGGCGTGAGATTTTTAGTTGGCATCCTTACGTACATTATAAATAAGGGTGCGCATCAAGAGTCCGAGAGTGAAAAACATTATCTTTTCTTTCTTACAAGAGTTTCTTTTTGTCCAATTTTCTTTCTTCCTTTCTCTTGTCTAGACCTTGTCATTATAAGGACAAGAAGTCATCTTAAGACTAAGAGATTAGGAAGGAAAAATTAAGAAGACAAAAGAAAAAGAAAGATAGATAAGGAAAGGCAAGGAAGGTGACATAAAGGCTTAAGAAGGTCTTGCCCATTTAATTGAAGTTCTTATTACAAGAATTTTAATTATATAAATTAGAGGTGCTGGTGTCTTGATCAAGTCTCTGTGTGGATCAATATTGGTGGGTGAACACGTGGGCACCTGGTGGAAACCCCTGACGGACTACTACCGACAATCAGGGTTAATTTAGGGTTTAGCGATAAGAGGTATGTTCTAATACTTTCTTTTATATTACAAATGCATGTTATATGATTTACTTGCTAATAAGGTGGTCCTAGGATTTTGGGTTTGGTTTATTTTGATTTTATATTTTTCTTTGAAATCCATGCTTCTGCCCTATACACCAAATCCAACAGTGGTATTAGAGCAAGCCTTATTAGGTTAAATCATATAATGCTTTGCTTATAAGATAATGGCATAAATAAAAAAAAAATATGGTATAATATTTTTTAGCATGTTTCTATTTATATGGTGAGATCATATTCTTTTACTTATCATAATGAGATTATGTTGTATATATTATTCTGTAAAGGTTGCCCTGATATAGTGGAGAGTATTCACTATATAATGATGGTTGTTCTAGAATAATTATACATGTTAATAGATATATATTTTATTATATTTGATTCTATTAGGCATTTAGTTTGATTTAAATCAGTATGTACATTGAGACCTTTTAAATCCCTCTATGAAAAGTTATATTAAGTTGTGGTATAATTAATCTATAGCTAAATCAGTCAGGATGTCTAATTGATCTATCGGTGTCTAAAAAAATTGGTTCATGATTGGTACAGAGAACATGGTTTTTAATTGATTTTGTTGTCTGACCTGGTCAAATTTATTGGTGTCTAAGGAAAGCAATGGAGGGACTCCCATTTCTTTCCCATTTACCTGGCTAATTTGATTAATTTAATTTTAGATTGAAATGCTTAATATTATATTCACTACATTAAGGCCTTCCTTCATACTATTTTCTTATTATGTCCAGAACCATATTAGTTCTGTTGTGTAACCACAAGATCTATCATGGAGAAAGATGTAATATTAATCTAGTGCATTGAGATGCTTACAGCATTTTGAATATACTACTTTGTTGTGTAACCACAAAAGTAGTTATATTTCATTTTGACTGTATAGAAATGAAGGGTTCTACTTAAACTAAAATATTAAAGTTTGTTGTGCTAACACAAGGCTATTAATGTTTTAGAGGCAAAAGTTTTTTGAGAGTTGCATAAAATGCAATTGGAAAGAGTTTCCTACCTTTGAACTTATAATAGGTTTGTTGTGCAACCACAAGACTTTTTATAAGGAAATTAGGATCTTATTCTCACTAAGAAAATCAATAAGAGGGTTATGATTTTTAGTGGGAGACATAATTAAATTAAAGTCCTAATTTAATTATGTTTGTCATCATGAATTGTTTGCTTATGTATTGTTCTTTATTATGTAGATTAAATGGCTTCTTCACTTTCATTACGTTCAATTTTGGATTCAAATAAATTGACTAGTCAAAATTATGTTGACTGGATTGAGAAACCTAAAAATAGTACTCAGTCAAGAAAAACTCTCCTATATTCTTGATGCCCCTGATCCTAAGCCATTAGGAAAATGATGCCACAGATGAAGATAAGTCCACATACAAGATGTGGCAAAATGATTCTCTTACTGTCAAATGCATCATACTTGCCTCTATGAATAATGAATTATAGAGGCAGCATGATAGCATGGACACTCAATCCATATTGCTCAATCTAAAAGAGCTTTATGGAGAGCATAGTAGGACTGCTAGATATGAGATATCTAAGCAATTATTTCATGCAAGAATGATAGAAGGAACATCCATACAAAATCATGTTTTGATGGTAATTGACCTAATCACTCGATTAAGTCAATTAGGTTTTGTTATGGATGGAGAGTTAAGTCAGGATTTGATCCTGCAATCACTCCCTAGAATTATTTTCTCAGTTTGTCATGAACTATCACATGAACAAACTAAATTCTTCATTGCCTGAGCTGTTAAATATGCTCAAGATAGCAGAAAGCCATATCAAGAAAGATAAGGCTCCTCTTCTTCTTGTGGAATGGGATCTCCAAGAAGAAGGCAGGCAAAAAGGGTTCAAAAAGAAGGTTGAATCCTAAAAGTGGTATAAATAAGAAGAAAAAGGGGAAGAAGGTCTCTGGACAAGACGACCTATTTTCACTGCGGCAAAGCAGGTCATTGGAAGAGGAATTGCAAGGCTTACCTTGCAACCGTGAAGTCTGGTGCAAATAATGCACCAAAAGGTATGTATGAGATACATACTATATTATCATTAAATTCTTCCATTTTCAAATTCTTGGGTATTAGATACCGGCTGTGGTTTTCATATCTGCAAATCTTTGCAGGGGCTGCAGAAAATTAAGAGTTTGAAGAAAGGTGACTTCAAGCTCTATGGCGCTGGAGGAGAATCTATCCAGGCAGAAGCTGTAGGGACAAAATATATTGAAGTTACCTTATGGGAAGATCTTAGAGCTTACAAATTGTTATTATATGCCTAAGATCATTAGAAATATTATATCTATACCCTTGTTATTAAAACAAGGTTATAGTCTTAATGTAACGAGCGAAGGTTGCTCGATCAAATATTCTAATGAAAATTATTTGTTTTGGCATATTTAGCAATGGTTTGTTGACTCTATGTTTGGATAATAATATATTTCATATTGATGAAAATAGAAAACATAAGAGAGATGACATAAATAATACTTTACTTTGGCATTGTCGATTAGGTCATATTAGTGAGGCTAGGATTAACAAGTTATACAAAGAAAAGTTCTTTGATCCTTTTGATTATGAATCATTGGGAACTTGTGAATCATGCCTCATGGGTAAAATGACCAAGATTCCATTTAGTGGACATAGAGAAAGGACAAATGAGTTATTAGGACTTGTACATACGGATGTATGTGGTCCTATGACAACTCAAGCCAGAGGAGGATACTCTTATTTTATTAACATTCACTGATGATTTATCTAGGTTTGGATATGTGTATCTTATGAAACACAAATCAGAAGCCTTTGATAAATTTAAAGAGTATCAAAGTATGGTCGAAAAATAAACTGGACAATATATAAAAATCCTTCGATCTAATCGAGGAGGAGAATACTTATCTAGTGAGTTTCTAGACTATCTTAAAGTTAAAGGGATTCTCTCTGAATGGACACCTCCTTATACACCATAATTAAATGGTGTAGCCGAAAGAAAAAATCATACCTTATTAGATATGGTACGGTCCATGATGTGCTTCACTGAATTACCTATTTTCCTTCTGGGGTCATGCTCTGGAGACTGCAATTTACATCTTGAATAGAGTTACCTTCTAAATCTGTATCTAGTACTCCATATGACATATGGAGAAGTAAGAAACCTAATCTTAAGTATCTTAAGATATGGGGTTGTCCAGCTTATGTCAAAAAGAAATTTTGGACATAAACTTGATGCTAGATCAGACAGATGTCTATTTATAGGATATCCTAGAAATAGTATAGGATATTTATTCTACCATCCTACTGAACAAAAGGTATTTGTAAGTAGGCATGCCATTTTCATGGAAAAAGAATTTATCCTAGAAAAGGGCAGTGGCAGAAATATTGAACTTAGTGAAGTTCAAGAAAAATCAAATAGAAATTTCTCAACCATATAATCACATAAAAGAACCAGAACACATAACTCCTATCCGATAGGTCTAAAAGAGTACGAAATACACCTATGAGGTATGGTTTCATTATTGAGAACAATGAAGCCCAAGTCATTGAAGAATGATGAACCTCTGACCTATACGGAAGCAGTCAAAAGTAAGGACTCTTACAAATGGCTGGCTGCCATGCAATCCGAAATGGAATCCATGCACACCAACAAAGTATGGACTTTGGTGGATGCACCAGAGGATATAAATCCTATTGGATGCAAATGGATTTTTAAGAAAAAGATTGGAGCTGATGGTCAAATTGAAACCTATAAGGCCAGATTGGTGGCTAAGGGTTTTAGGCAAAAACAGGGGATTGATTATGATGAAACATTTTCACCTGTTGCCATGCTCAAATCTATTCAGATTATGCTTGCTATAGCAGCATACCATGATTATGAAATATGGCAAATGGATGTAAAGACTGCCTTCCTTAATGGTTTCCTTGAGGAGGAGGTCTATATGTCACAGCCAGAAGGATTTGAGTCAAATGAGAGACCAAATCAGGTATGCAAGCTTAAGAGATCCATTTATGGATTAAAGCAAGCATCAAGGAGTTGGAACATCCATTTTGATGAAACAATAAAAGAGTTTGGTTTTATCAAGAATGTGGATGAACCATGTGTGTACAAGAAAACTAGTGGGAGAACCATAGTCTTCTTGGTTCTGTATGTAGATGACATACTCCTCATTGGGAATGATATCCCAATGTTACAATCAGTCAAATTATGGCTATCAAATAAGTTTTCCATGAAAGATTTGGGAGAAGCATCCTATATACTAGGAATAAAGATCTATAGAGATAGATCTAAGAGGATGCTAGGCTTGTCCCAATCAAGGTACATTGACTTAATACTGAAAAGATTCAGTATGGATGGGAGTAAAAGAGGTTATTTACCCATGAGTCAAGGCATACATCTCTCTAAAAAGATGTCTCCAAAGACACCTGAAGAGAGAAATAGAATGTGTTCTATTCCTTATGCTTCGGACTGTTGGATCAATAATGTATGCCATGTTATGTACAAGGCCTGATGTTGCTTATGCTTTAGGCATTGCAAGTAGATTTCAAGCTGATCCAGGAGAGGATCATTGGAAAGCTGTGAAAAATATTCTTAAGTACTTAAGAAGGACTAAAGATATTTTTCTTAGTATATGGTGGTTCTGATCTTAAACTAGAAGCATATTCTGATTCTAGTTTTCAATCAGACCCAGATGATAGCAAATTCCATTTCAGGATATGTCTTTACTCTGAACAGTGGAGCAGTGAGTTGGAAGAGTACTAAGCAGCCAACTGTAGCTGACTCAACCACTGAAGCAGAATACATAGCTATAAGTGAAGCCGCCAAGGAAGCTGTCTGGATGAAGAAGTTCATCACTGAATTAGGTGTTATTCCTGAAATTGAGAATCCAGTACCACTTTACTATGATAATACTGGAGCTGTAGCTCAAGCAAAG
The DNA here is from genome assembly GCA_006176705.1 of Cocos nucifera. Lineage (NCBI taxonomy): Eukaryota > Viridiplantae > Streptophyta > Magnoliopsida > Arecales > Arecaceae > Cocos > Cocos nucifera. The sequence goes on along the minus strand of QRFJ01002092.1, from coordinate 162,419 downwards.
GAACCAAGGTCTCATCATAAATCCAAACACATTCTGAGATGCTTCCATCTCGTTCGAGAAATTATTGAAAGACAAGATGTAGTCATAGAATGAGTGGATACAAAGAACAACATAGCAGACCCATTCACTAAGGCTTTACCACTGCAACTGTTTGATCGCCACCTTGATTGTATGGGATTAAAATATAAGGGCGATTGGCTTTAGTGCAAGTGGGAGATTGAAAGGAATATGCCCTCAAGCCAATTTATTTTTGGGATGTTCTTTGTCTTCCAGACTCATGTAATGACATTTTTAATAAATAAAGGCATTTATTTCATCATATGCAGTGTCTTATTATTTATTTAAGATTATGATGAACCCTATAAATTAGGGCTATGATTTTAGGATTATGATGAGATCATACTAGTGAGACCTAAAATCTTAAAACCCTAATTTAAATATTCCTAGTCGATGGGACATTGAGTTAGGGATCAATATTTTTCGATAAGACTAGCACATTCTTTGTATGCTCGATTGAGAGGGATGATTGATCTCACAATAACTTGTGTATGACACTAATACAAGAATGTGGGTGCTCATTAGAGAATGAGTTCACTGAATTGATCCAAATTGAGAATATCTAATGGAGTCTTATCTACATGTCAATAGATGGTTCTCATAGTGGAATTTGTGCATGTAATCCTTTGACCTGAAACTACCATAGAATCTTATATATATAAATCCATATTTTGGTTCATACTCATTCATGACTCAGTTATGTACGGGATGATCTGGATATGGTAGATTATATATATGAAGGATTGTGAGTAGGTTAACATGGAATCGATCTCTCCTGGTAAGAGGAAATAGCATCCTACCTGCTTCAAACAAATAATGATTCAGGAAGACTTTGATCAAAGCATGATGAAAATTAGAAATGGTTTCTAATATTTCATTAAATGAATCATTATCATAAGATTGAAAGAGAAATGAATATGATATTGGGGTTGACATATTTTCATACCCAGAGTCATATTCAGGATGCAGGGAGATCGAAGGATCTAGTTGCATGGTAATTTTCACTGAAGGATATTTTTGGTATTTCCATCAAAATTTTACATCTTTCGGTAGTCATGATACATTGCTAGACGTCAATCATGTCTTGTGGGTTTCGATCAAATTAAAATTTTAATTTGATCATTAAATTAGAAAGTGTTCTAAATTAAGTCAAATTGGGTTGGCTAGTTTTGACCTAAATCGGTTTGGTTGAGTTCTAACCAGATTAGGTCAAATCACACCCTGACTCACTGCTGGTTAGATGTGGAACCCAATGGGTCACACACAAAGAGAATTGATTAAGGGTCTAATTAGATTAGACCATGTTTGCAAGATGAATATGCTAGCACATATAGCAAACCCTAGCACCAGGATTCGAATTGGATTCGAATCAGCTTCCGATTTGGGCTAATTTAGATCCGATTTGAGCCAAATAGGATTTGGTCTTGAGTTGGATTAACCTAGATTGATTGGGCTTCAGATTGGGCACCACCTACCAGCATCCCACATGTGCCAGAGAGTCTCTCTCTTGCGCATGGGAAGTATTTCATGCGCAAAGGACTCTTTGGCGCATGGAATAAGATGGCGCCTACCTTCTTTGACTTTTTCCATATATTATGTCACGTAATTTTTTTTTTTAATTGGCATGGACATCAGATATGGGTGCAGAAGAGTCCTTCTATAGATGAAAGACTTCTTTTTCCTTTTAAATTTTTTGCCCATGATGTTTTTGTCGCCCAAGACCCCTTGCCGCCCAAGACTCCATGTCGCCTACTCCTCCTTGACGTCTCTTGGACCAAGTCAAAGTCTCTTGGGACTTTGACTATTCAAAGATTATCTCCATGCCTTCTTGCTGATTGGGCATCCCTTTTTAGAGCCATTGGATGGCTTTGTATCATGATCTAATGGATGAAAAGGGAGGCGCCAAAGATGATGCATTGCGACTCTTCGTAAAAACTTACGTAGAATTAGTCCAAGAGTCCTTCTGCTTTAAGGCACCTCTTGGACTAAGTCTATATCTCATTTTTTTACTGATGAGGCATGAGATTGGCTGATGGGGCATGAGAAATGGATAAGGAAAGGGCGTGAGATTTTTATTGGCATCCTTACATACATTATAAATAAGGGTGCGTATCAAGAGTCCGAGAGAGAAAAACATTATCTTTTCTTTCTTACAAGAGTTTCTTTTTGTCCAATTTTCTTTCTTCCTTTCTCTTGTCTAGACCTTTTCTTTATAAGAACAAGAAGTCATCTTAAGACTAAGAGATTAGGATGAAAAATTAAGAAGACAAAAGAAAAAGAAAGATAAGGAAAGGCAAGGAAGGTGACATAAAGGCTTAAGAAGGTCTTGCCCATTTAATTGAAGTTCTTATTACAAGAATTTTAATTATATAAATCAGAGGTGCTGGTGTCTTGATCAAGTCTCTGTGTGGATCAACATTGGAGGGTGAACACGTGGGCACCTGATGGAACCCCTGACAGACTACTATCGACAATCAGGGTTAATTTAGGGTTTAGCGATAAGAGGTATGTTCTAATACTTTCTTTTATATTACAAATGCATGTTATATGATTTAATTGCTAATAAGGTGGTCCTAGGGTTTTGGATTTGGTTTATTTTGATTTCATATTTTGCTTTGAAATTCATGCTTCCGCCCTGTACACCGAACCCAACAGTTCACATTATATTTTAAAATATCAAATCCATTTGATAGATTATCCTGACCAAGATTTTGCTATATTGAAATATAGTGATACATTCTTCTCCAACTCTTAGAGTGGTCAATTCCATCTTGATCAAACTCTGACTTTATAAGTACTTGACAATGTACAGAAGCCTTCCATTAATGAATTAGAAATTCAGTTAGTCTGGTATCAAAGCATAGTGAGTCGCTTGCAAGTCACTGAGGTGATCTCAGATCTAATGGATACTTATACCTATATCCCATCAGAGACATTCTCGACTGCAGAATGCTCTAGAGTTGATCATGTTCAATGATAATGTACCAATACATCTCACCTGTATGCCATACCAGTGTCTCTATACTTCTTGATTAAGAGAACAACCAACCTATATGGCATACAATGACCTATGCTTGATAGATGCTGTTGTCCTAATTAATAGCCTATCATTTGATCGTAAACGGATTTAAGGATTAATCGATAAATTCTCTCTTTATCGAAGCTAAATAGTCCTAAGGTCTTTATCACAATAATGAAGTTCGTTAGAGGATGAATACTTTGCAATAAAAAACACCAAAAATATATTTATTTTTTAATGAATCAATTACAGATATAATATAGCACAACCGTCAATAAGCTGACAATTGGCTTTAAGACACATTTTCCAACAAGATGTATATGCCAATCCTAGAAAGTGCCAGAGTCGATTCCTCCAAGCCATGAGTCGACTCGCCTTTCTTAATTTGGCTTTCATCATTGAATTCATCTCCAAATTTGATTTTTCTTAGTTCAAATTTCTTCCAAGTAATTCCAAAGTTTGTCAAAAATGTTAACATCCTACAAAATCATTTTCAAAGCAAACTTTAAAGATATTAGAATATTTTTATACTATAATATTTTGTAATCATCAAAATCATTCCTTCGGATCGATGATCTTTTTCTCTTTGATGATGATAAAATATTGAGCATAAAAATTATGAAATAGCATAAAATTTACTCAAAATAACATAATATATCATTTAAAATTTTTATGTATCTCTAGTATATCAAAAAGATAAGAAATACAACTTTATATACAAAAAGTCCAATGGTTTTCCTTTTAGACTGAAATATAACTTAAGTGAATCAAGAACAATATTCTCAAGTAATGTGAATTGGAAGGTTGATTAGAGGCTATAATCCTAGAGGTATAAAAATTTTGAAATTCTTCCCCTTTCATAAAGATAATATAGCGGTCAATGTTTGAAGGAGTTGCTTTCCCTTAAAATGGTTGCTCCCCCTTAATTTATACTCTCTTATCTCAATATAGGGAGTCAATCTCTCCATCCCTCCCCCTTGTATGAAAATATTAAGCCTTCAATATTTCAAAAAGGATTCATAATTATGCTCAATAACCTTTCTTTTTCCCCTTTTTTGTTATCAACAAAGCAATGAAACAAGAATTAAACAATGTACATAATAAGTGAAATTATTGCACAAGATATAAATGATAGCAAAGTCATATCTTCATTTCATAAATATTGTATCATTATAAAATTTGTATTATTTATAAAAAGTTGCTTTAAATAATATATCAAAGACATCATCCTGAAAGAAGAGTGCCATACAAGCCAATCGCATGAGTGATACGATGGTACTTTTCTTTATAAAATTTTAATTCATGTAATGATATTTTTTATTTGTTAATGAAATAAGGCATTATTTCAGTATTTTAGCTACATCTTACTATGTTTAAGATTATGATAAATCCAAAAGATTAGGATAATGATTTTAGGAGATATGAATGGATCATGCCTGTGAGATCTAAAATTCTAAAATTCTAATCTTAAATATTTCTAATCATAGTAACATTGAGTCGGAGATCAATATTTCGGATAAACTAGCATATCCTATGTATGCTTAATGGAGAAGCTGGCTGATCTTACAAGCCACTTGTGTAGAGACATTAATACAAGAATGTGGATGCTCATTAGAAAATAAGTTCACTGAATTAACTCACTAAAAAAAAATATCTTATGGAGTCTTATTTGCATATTAAAAGATGATTCTCTAAGTGAAAATTGTATAAGTGATTCTTAGACCTAAGATTACCATGGTATCTTATGCATATGAATCCATATTTTGGTTGATACTCAAGCATGGCATTAAGATATATATGAGATGTTCTGGATATGGTGGAGTGTGTATGAAAGTTGTGAGTCGATCAATAAGGAATCAATCACTCCTAATTCTTTTACATCCTGTGAATTCTTATCTCTAGATGACTCAGAAAAAGTCTTTTGGCCAAAAGTAGGATGATGATTCACTCCTAATTCTTTCGCATCTTGTGAATTCTTATCTTTAGATGACTTAGAAAAAGTCTTTTGGCCAAAAATGGGATGATGATTAGAAATTATTTCTTATGCTTCATTATTAGAGTCATCATTGGTTGATAGAGAATCGATATGAATATATATTTTTGACTTGATTTCATACTCATGAACATATTCAAGATGCAGAGATGATCGAAGAATTAAATTGCATGGTAACTTGCTACTAAAGGATATATTTGATATTTTTATCAAATTTTACATCTTCTAGATAGTCATGATACGTTACTAGATGTTAATCTTGATTTGTAGGTTTAATCAAATTAAAAAGTTTAATTCAATCATCAATTAAAAAAAAATTTAATTGTTAAAATTGGGTTAGCTTAATTGGACCTAAATTGGTTTGATTAGATTCTAGATTCTAATCATATTAGGTCAACTTGCATCCGGACCTACTACGGGCTAGATATGGAACCCAATGGATCACACACAAAAAAAATTGATTAAAAGTCTAATTGGATTAGATAATATTTGCAAGATAAACATACTAGCATGTGTTGCAAACCTTAGCTCCTATGTTCGAATTAGATTCGAAATTGGTTCCTAGTTGGACTAATTTAATCCAATTAAACTCGAAATTGATTTGAGTCTTAATTGGGTTAATCCTTGGCTGGTTGAGCCAAGGGGTTATCTAATTTTTCGTGGCATCACATGCACCAAAGATTCTCTCTTTGACGTGTGGTGTTTTCTTTTATGCACAATGCCATGTGGTGTTTTCTTTTATGCGCAATGCCATGTGGCACCCCATGGGATGGGGCACAATGCCATGTGGTGTTTTCTTTTATGCGCAATGCCATGTGGCACCCCATGGGATGGGGCACCCCCTTCCTCATCATTATCCATTTAATGTCATGTAACATTAATATGGGGCATGGATATTTGATAACTAAAGGTGCCTAAGAGTCCTTCTGAGGCTTAAATATTTCGATGGTTATCAAATCAAATGGATAAGAACAAAACCCTAGCCGGCCCCTTATCTTTTGGTGCCACTTGGACTTAGAGTCCAAGTGGTTTTGGTCTCCTATTTGCCACGCCGAAGATCTGAATGGCACCACATATGATGGCCATTGGATGGCCATTAGGTGAAATCCTATCTATTGGATAGGGTTGGTGCCACTTTTGAAGCCTCGCGATACTTTGAAAAAATATCGGAGAATGAAGAGTCCTTCTATTTGAAATGTCTCTTCAGATTTAATTCTCTATTATTCTTCCACGTGTCAAGAGATTTTGAATGGGCATAAGAAATATGAGGAGGCATGAGATAAGGCTTGTGAATGGACGTGAGATGATCTGAAAGCAACCCTACATATATTATAAAGAGGGTGGTGCACCGTGTATTCAGATCAATCCAATTCTAATATCTTCTTTCTAACATATTTTTCCAAATATTCTTCTTCCTTCCCTTGTTAAGACAAGCTCCTGATTAGGACAAGAAGTCTTCTTTTAAGACAATGGTTAGGAAGAAAAATAGGTAAGATAGGAAAATAGAAAGTAAGTGAAATAGAAAGCTAGGGAAGAGGGAAGGTTGTCTTTCTCCAGGATGTCTGAATAATTCTTTTCCTTCCCTTGCTAAGACAAGGTTCTAATTAGGACAAGGAGTCTTCTTTAGGATAAGGGCTTAGAAAGAGAATTAGGAAAGATCAAGAGGAGAAAGAAGTATGAGAGAAAGGCATTAGTGCTAACGCATATTGAAGTGTGGTTTTGCCGGGATAGGTTGATCAAATTTTTCATAGAATAATTGATCAACTAGAACCAATGTGTGAGGTGCTACAGTCTTGATCAAATCCCTATGTGGATCACCATTGGAGGGCGAACATTTGGATGCCTAGTGGAAAGATTGAATACTGGCTTCTTCCTATCTACATCAGTCTAAAGTATTCTTCTATACCTTCTATAATGGTATGTTAATATAGTATATGGTTGTTAATCATCAAGGTGATCTTGAGTTAGGGTTTGATGGTTAGAATTTCTTGATAAAAATTTTTGAAATCTGTGCTTCCCTTGTGCCATCAGAACCCTACACATCCAAGATACAAGATTTATAAAGTAAGAAAATTGAAAAGATAACAAGCAACGCAAAGATATATGGGATAGCCTAAACCTAAGCAACCTACTCATCATCAGGATGAAACTCAATGTGAGGTGAGAAATCCATTATAGATGAAGAGGAGGGTATTCTCTACTTCAGGTCCTTGCATAGAGCCCTAAGCAAAGAGAAGGGAACCCTACACCAGGCCTAACAATAGAGTTAAAAGGTGGTTTAGATGTGGTAGTTTGAGGCTGTGGCTGGGGTGGCTGTCTAGAGGAAGGCTATGGTCTCGGGGTTGAAATATGGGTAATGAGGATCCTCATCTATGACTCAAGCTATCGTATGGCCAAATGCAAGATCCCAACACTGCCCTGCTGATAAATGATGGCATTGTTGATCTTGCTGCTTAGACATGCTGCCTCTTGAGTCTAGTTTGAAAAAGTATCTCAATCCTCAATCCTCTGACTCTATACTCTCTTCAGGACCTCAACTCATTGAGATAGTTGTCCCACCTCCTCCTTAAGCTCATCATAATATCACTGAAAGTCCTGCCTGAGCTTGTCATGGTGATGCTGAAAGTCCTATTTGAGACCTAAAAATAAGGTGTCCAGCCTCTGAAGTATATGATCAACTGATATTGCTAAACTATCATGCATTGACCAAGATATGTGGGGAGATGGTGCAGAAGTAGGTGTTAGCTCTATAGCTATGGCTACTGGTGCTATTGCTAGAGGTAGTGATGGTGGACTTTAGGGCTCTCTATCATCTTGAGGCTCACTAGGGCCAGCCTAATCATCATCCTCTCCCACTGGCTCCTGCCCTGATCCCCTCCACCCCTAGTGACCATCCAACTTATGGTACCCCCATTTGATGGAGTGCCCATTTATTGTACCGGTTTGAATGCATTAGGGCTTTGAAGTCCTCCCCCTCTAGGTCAACTCCAAACTCTCTAAAGATTAGAGTGAATACCATACCATACAAAAGACATGCTCTAGCCCTACTTGTAGCTTCTTTAATTTGCTCTAGAATTATGTGTGATAGGTTCATTGGGGTGCCTTGAATCAAGTAGTACATCACAACAACATCTCTCTTGGTTTCTATCAATTTTTGGGAAGAAAATCTAGCTTAATATGGTCTAGGAGGTGCATCTCAACTAAAAGCTAGTTTGCCGATAGAACATCAATGTCCCTCACCTCCTCCCTCTCTAAGATACACCTCAAACCATCACTCTTCTTGCTTAACTTAGGAATATAGATCCCTATTCTTGGCATTTCCAAAAACTATCCCCATCTTCTTTCATTTATCACAATCAAAACTCCTTTCACAGTAGATTCAATAGAGCCAACCCCAACTCTCAGATTTTCAAAAAATTCTCTAACCAAGCTCAGATAGGTGGGTAACTCAGGTGAACAAATTTTCTCCTAGCCTTGTTAGCGAATCCAACTCCCAATCATGAAGTTTTCTTGTTCCAGAAAGTTAAAATCTATCTTCCTCCTAGTGGTGATGACTCATGAGGCCATAGACACATGGGCCAGTGGAGAAAGAGAGGGTGAGGGCTTGGCTTGTTGCTCCATGGGATCATTCCTTGCCTTGACCCATCACTTGGAGAATTCCTCTTCCCTAGAACATCTTGGATGGACCACTTATTTCCTTGGGCCCATTCCGCAAGATTCAACCCCAAGAACCGAAGGAAATAAAGATGGAAGGAAATTTAGGAAGTTAGGAGGGAGTCAAGAGGGGTTTTTGAAGAGATAGCTTAGAGGTATAGTAAAATGGAAAAGTGAATAGGATTTTTGGATGACTCATTAAAAAATAAAATTTCGATGCATAGGTCAACCCAAGAATTCCTAAGAGAGTTGACTCGAGCCTTGTTTTAGTTTAAGAAATTAGATCAAATTGATCTTAAATTGATTCCAAACAACCTAAGATGACTTTAAAAAATAAGAGTAGGAAGAATTTCATAAAATTGACTGAGAAATCAAGGCAAAGCAAGGGATTTTTGGATTTGGCTCTCTATTCTAAAAAGGATCATACATCCCTAATTCTTCTCTAATCATACTAAATCTATCCTCACTTAAGGGTTTGGTGAAGATGTTTGCTAATTAATTATCAGTACACATAAATTCGAGCATAATATCATTGTTTTGCACATGATCTCTAATAAAATAATATTTTATTTTAATATATATTTTTTAAAATACTGAATAAAATTTTTGATCAAATTTATTGCACTATTGTTGTTACATCTTATTTAATTTTTATTTTGTTTGATACCAAAATTCTAGAGTTGTTGTTTAATTCAAAGGATTTGAGTGCAACAACTCCTGGCTACAATGTACTTGACCTTGGCCATAGATAATGCTACCAAATTTTGCTTTTTGTTAAACTAACAGATTAAGTATAACTTTAGAAATTGGCATGTTTCATCAATACTTTTTCTATTAATTTTACATCCATCATAATCAGCATCTAAATATCCATTTAAATTAATTAAAGATTGCTTAGAGTACCATAATCCTAAACTTTGAGTGTTTACCAAGTATCTAAGTATTCTTTTAACAGCAAGCATATAAGATTTTTTAAGATTTGATTAAAATCTAGCACATATGCATATACTAAACAATATATCAGGCCTATTTGGAGTAAGATAAAGTAAAGATCTAATTATATCTTGATAAAGCTTTTGATTAATACTTTTATCATTTTTATCTTTATCTAGTTTGCATGAGAGGTTTATGGGTGTGACAATTTTTTTCTATTCTCCATCCCAAACTTTCAAAGTACCTCTTTGATGTACTTAGTTTGGTTAATGAAGATTCTTTTCTTTGTTTATTTGATTTGTAGATCGAGAAAAAAAAATATGGATATGAGGTGTCATGTGGACTAACTTTGGAGAAACTAGCAAAGTTGACATGTCAATGAATACACTCTGACATGTTTCCCCTTTCTAAATGTCACCACCAACTTGTAGAGTTATAGCATGCTGTCACTTTTATCCGCTAAGTTGTAACCAGTAAACACATGTTTGTACCCATGCTATTCTTGGAGGGTATATTGTCCAAATTTAGTCGCTACTTATTCTTTCAAATATTCTCCATTTCTGAAATTCTTAGCCTATATCAGATCACCTCTACCTGCATATTACTACATTATTTTTTATGTAATATGCATCAGATATATAGGAAGTGTCTTGTGAATGCAATTACCACCTAGTTGAAAAGAAGATTCCTTCTATTCATGGACATACTATGGGTTTGGAGCTTGAGCAGTTTATATTTGATGCATTTGCATATGCTCCATCAATGGCACTATTTGAGGTTGGTGTTCTATGCATTCATTTTTTGTGCTTACTCTGAGAGTGATTTTATTTTCATTGGGAATTAGCATGGCTATCATGCATCATGACTTGTTGCTACTGCTCTGATTAATATCTGGAGAAGATAGGAAGAGGGGAATGGAAGAACAATCATGTAAGTTGGGATCTTTTCTCACCTTATTTTGCTTTCCAAAATTGGTCTTGCAGGAGGAATTTGCACTAGTTAAGAATGCCAATGGGGCAAGCACAACACACTTGACATATCAACTCGAGCTTCAGACCAGAAAATATGGCTTTCTATCTTGTTTGAGAGAGTTTACTCGAGGATCTTTAGGGTTGACTCATAGAATTGTGCCACTTGAGTCTTACATGTAGAGTCATCTCACTAAAATTTAGGGTCGACTCTTGGCTTTTACCATCTTATTTCTCATAGTATGGCTTCCCAAACTTGCTTTCTTTTATCTCCCAATTTTGGCAGCAGCTTGAGTCTTCTTGAAAATGATTTTAGCTTCCTGAGTTTTTTTTAACATATACTTCAACAACCATTAGTACCGATATATACATAAATATCTTGTATTCATCAAAATCATTCTTGGGTTAACACCTCCTAATTGGGGATTTGAATAGTCTGAGGCTTGAAGTGTTTGACATGTGGTGAGCAATTTAGGAATGATCTGATTTTGATCATCCAAGGATATTATAAATAGAGGAAGAAGTTGCCAATAGTGGATAGACTAGTGATAGATCGTAATATTGTCGTTAAAATATCATAATTATTAATTTAATCTGACTTCTTAAAATAATTAAAAGTACATAGATAGCAGTGATAATCCATAGGAAAGGTAATATTTTAGATTTGAAATCTTTGATTTTATAAAAGAAAAAGAGAGATTTTGAAAATAAAATTAAAGTCAAAAATTAAAAGTGGAATTTAAACAGTGGAAAAAAATAAACTAGGTACTTGGATCTACTTTTTAGATCACAGCATCTGCTTGCAATAAAAGTAAATTTGCAATAAAAATGAAAAGCATAAATTTAAATTGCATAAAAAATTTGCATTAAAATTTAAAATTTAATTATACAAATTAAAAAGATAGGAAAAAGAAAGAAAATACTAGAAGCAGGCTGATCTTGATCTTGGATCGGCATTGATGGAAAGATGGTGTAGAAGCCCATCTCTTTCTCTCAACATTAGTTATCTCGAAGCAGCCATTAACTAAAAGTCTGGCTTTATCCTGTACCAAAGTTTCACCTTAACTGTAGACACTAAACTCTGGAGGCCTGAGATCCTTTAAATAGGTGTTGGAGGATTGGAGACTTTGTTATTAGGTAATATAGGACTAAATACTTAGTATAGATCTATGTTTGTTGAAGAAAATAGCATAAAATCATTAGATCACATCCCCTATGAAATTTTGTGCATTCTGGCCATCAAATGGTGATCCAAGGCTTCAAAAAATACCAAAAATGGACATATAATGGCCCAAATCAAGTCAAAAAATATTCTGACCGTTGATCGCATGTTGATGGAGGAAATTAGATCATTGATCACATGCCTGGGTGTCCTAATCACTATCAGAAGCATTTTGGATGATCGGATCAAGGATGGAATCGAGCGCTGCCGTTGGATGGCGCCTAAGAGCTTGATGGAGTTTGAATTAAACCTGGAACCAACCACCGCTGTCCGATCTTGACCGCAAACGATGGACACCATCCGATCATGCACTTACTATTGCCATAGACTGCTGAACCAGGCATACCACACATTGCAACCAATTGGTGTGTGCATTTTGATGAGTGAAATGACAAAAATGAAGAAAAAAACTTATTTTTTGTGTCAGGTTCGTTCAGATCTGATTGGATCAGAAGGGATATTTCAAAAATTTTTTCTCTAAGATTCTAATCAGATCTGAGACTCCTCAGATCTAATCTTATTGATCTGATAATAAAAATAAAAATAAAGATAAAAATTAAATCTAATTTAATTATACCTTTATTTTGGATAATTCAATTATCCTGTGATGATCCTGATGTTTGCCTAAGGTTCTAGATGTAGCCACACAAATGCCTGACATCTACTGATATCCATTCAGGCAGGATCTGAAGATCTTCTCCTTCTCAATCAATCCTCCAAAAATTAGATCTGGATCTAATCTTAAAGGTCTTTAAAATGACTTTTGAAGAACAGTCGTTGTCTCTTACAGCAGTGCTGCCTTCTTTTTTTCCTGGTGCCTTTCACTTGCTTGGATCGCACCTTCTTCATGCCCAAAGTCCCTTGGGTGTGGAGAGGAGAGATAGGACCAGAGGGTGGCATGGAGAAGGAGGGAGAGGGGCTATGTGGTGTGGGCTAAAGTTAGAAGAATTAAATTTTAGGCGCAGATAGGATTTATAAAGATCCTGCTGCGCCATGCAGTGCCATATTATCCTGGCCAATCATGGCCCTTTGTGCAATCAGATCTAAATATGATTGATGGGATGATATCATCTGATCTAATCAGATTAGAGACCCTGAAAACTCTCATTAGGTAGCATCAAGACTGGGTCAAACAAGTCTTCTTGGCGTCACCTAATTTAATCCCCTAAAGCAACTGGAGTCCCATCTGTATGGGATTCCATCTTCTATCCTCATGGGGTACATGCCTACCCCTTTCCTATCTGCCTTTTAGCAGGAGGACAAGTCTTCAGGTTCTCTCCTATGGGTGTATGACACATGGGGAGATGTCTAAGTATCTAGGGTCAACATTTGATCAATGTCCGAAGACAAGATTTAGTAGGTGATGAAAAATGGGGACAGGTGTTATCTAGGGTCAACATTTGATCAATGTCCGAAGACAAGATTTAGTAGGTGATGAAAAATGGCAGGTGTTATCTCAAATTTATCTCATAAATTAAGACAATCCTTTTCTAACCTGGAAAGCTCCAGTCAGACCAAGTAAAGGTTCTTGAGTGAGCCCAAATACATTTGGCTCAGTCGGGACAAGCTTTAATGATTGTTAAAGGAGAACATTAGGCTCAATCGTGTGCTAGCATGATTTTCTTGAACCTAATTGAATCTTATTCAAATCAATTGAACTAGGTTAATCCAATTGATGATATCCAGATCCAAACTCTTGTTTGTGTGATCTAGATAGGTTTAGTTTTATATGGTAATGGAATATATCATGATCTCTATCATCAACATCATTGAAACATCTTTCGATGGATCAGAACTTTTCTGATTCAAACAACTAGTATGATCGATCATCCAAATCATTCTAATTGCTCCCAAAATCCACCAGTGACACCTAGCAGCATGTGGTGGCAACCCATCAGAACTAAAAGCGAACCCTACTCGATGCAATTATCTGTGTGATTAAGTTTCTCTATCTTGAGCCCCGACCAGATTAGGGTTAAGGTGATCTCATCAAATCCTAATATCCGTCATATGAATTAATCATTTGATTCAAGTCTAATATGAAAACCCTAGTAGAAACTCTTTCTATTATTTCACTCTACCATGGCCATGGGCTTATGGACTTGATTCTCATGACCATCATAGGGCTACTCCTCATCTACCGAGATAGATAGATCTCCTATTGGTGTAATCAAATTCCTACAATGAACATGCTATAGCCAACATACACCTCAGGATTTCGAATGGCTAGAAGACTGAGTTATGGTGTAGTCAAACTATAACACCCTCAAGGTGAACTACTGATGTACCTTAGGTTAAAGAACTAGACACACTACTGCAGCTTCAAGCCAGTCATCGATGAGAAGATAGACTTTCTTATGACTGCTCGAGGTGGTCACGCTCAGTGCCCTCGTTCTCTAACGAGTACCTATACTCTCACTCTGGTGTCTCTACACCATAGACTCAAGACTCATCCATGTAGAAGAAGCGATCATACACCAACCTTTTGGATCAATCACCATCCTCATGATGATCCTACGGTCGAGAGCATTTTATGAGCTAATAATGAAAATTCATATCTTAAATTTTCAACTCTTGAAAATATAAACTATCATTACCATTTACTCAAGGGATGTATCACAGACACTTTCAAATGCACACTATGATAAAAAATAATCCATTTTATTATTTATAGTTAAAATTATAATTTTATCCTTAGAAGTGTATTACAAGTGTCAGCCAATTTAGCTTCTAGGGCACACATATCTAACAAACTCCTACTTAACCTAAAGCCAATTAGCTACAAATCTAAGTCCCATCTTCTCAAATTGGGCTTCGATCTTCTACTGGCCCAATGATTTCGTAAGTGGGTCTACCATATTATTTGTGGAGTTGACTCTCTTGACCTCGACGTAACCTTTCTCAAGATAATCGCAGATGAGGTAGTATCGCCACTCGATGTGCTTGAATTTCTAGTGAGACCTTAGCTCCTTAGCAAGACTATGGTGCCATTATCATTGTAGTACAGAGGAATGGCATTCGATGGCATCACTTCGATCTCTATGGTGAACTTCTTATACCAGAATGCCTTCTTTGTAGCTTCTGATACAGCGATGTACTCTGCTTTCATAGCGGAATCTGCTATCACTGTCTGCTTGAAACTCTTTCAACTGATAGCACCACCATTATGCATAAATAGACTTTCAGATATCGACTTTCGATCATCTATATCGGACATAAAATTTGAGTCTATGTATCCCTAGACTTGGAGTTCACCATTAGCAAAGACCAACATTATATCCTTAGTTCTTCTTAAGTACTTAAGGATACATTTTATAGAAGTCTAGTGTTCTTCACTTGGATTCGACTGATATCTGCTCATGACACTCACAGCATGGGCTATATCAGGTCGTGTACATAACATGGCATACATGAGGCTCTCTATTGCTGAAGCATAAGGGATCTTGCTCATGCATTCTATTTCCTCAGATGTGCTGGGCACATCTTCTTGGAAGAGATGAATGCCATGTCTGAAGGGTATTAATCCCCTTATTTGGAGTTTTCCATACTAAACCTCTTTAGCACTTCCTCTATGTACATCTTCTGTGAAAGTCCTAGCATCCTATTCGGTCTATCTCTATAGACCTTAATTTCTAGAATAAAGGATGCTTCTCCTAGGATCTTTCATGGAGAATTCTTTAGATAACCATATTTTAACTGTGGTCAATATGGAAATATCATTTCCAATAAGGAGGATGTCATCCACGTACAAGTACGAGGAAGACAACAGCGCTCCCACTGATCTTTTTGAAAAACACATGGTTTCTCTTCATTTCTTGATGAAACCAAATATTTTGATCACATCATTAAAATGAGTATTCCAGCTCCGAGATGCTTGCTTAAGTCCATATATGGACCTTTGCAACTTGCAAACCTTTGTGATCAACATCACTAGATGTGAAATCTAGTGGCTGTTCCATATAGATATCTTCCTCAAGATATCCATTTAAGAATATGCCATTTTCACATCCATTTGCCATATTTCATAATCGAAATAGGCTGCAACAGCAAGCAATGTGCGGATGGATTTTAGCATAGCTACTAACGAAAAGGTATATCCTGATAGTCAATGCCTTCATGCTGACTATAACTCTTTTGCCACTAATCTAGCTTTGAATGTCTCTACATTCTCATCTGCACCAATCTTTCTCTTGATAGATCCATTTACACCCAATAGGTACTATACCTTCTGGTGGATCTACCAAGGTCCAAACTTGGTTTGAGTGCATCGAGTCAATTTCTGACTTCATTGCCTCTAACCATTTCTCGGAGTCGATATCTGATATCGCCTCATCATAGATTTTGGGATCATCACCATGAACTCCATTACTTACGAGGAACATTTTCTCTAATTCCTCTGAAATAGTACCTAAGTACCTCTTAGAAGGATGGAAAACCCTTTTCGATCTATGAGGTGGAGGAGGTAGTGATTGTATTGGCTCAACCTGATTTGGTTCCATTAGAGTCCTTAGCTCGTTGCTCTTATGAGACTTTCTCCTCGAGCTTGATCTGCTTTTCAATGCCACCTATCTTGAATAAACTATTTTTCAAGAAAGATGGCATGTCGACTCACAATCACATTATGATCTTCTAGAATGTAGAAATAATATCCTAATGACTCTTTAGGATATCCTATGAATCGAGCTCTAAAAGATCTAAAGTCTAACTTATCCGCTTGTTGTCTTTTGACATGAGCGGACAACCCCAAATTCTGAGATGACTCAGACTTGGTTTCTTACCATGCCATATCTCATACGGTGTGGTAGGAACGATTTTAGAAAAAATCCTATTCAGTAAATATATTAGCAGTTAACAACTAGTATCCCCAAAGAAAATCAGGAGAGGTCTGTGAAGCTCATCATGGATCGAACCATATCTAATAGGATTCGATTCCTCCATTCTGAAACTCCATTGAGTTGAGGTGTTTCAGGTGGAGTCCATTGAGAGACTATGCCATTTTTCTTGAGATAGTCTAAAAATTTTGACTAAGGATATTCACCTCCTCGATCTGATCGAAGAACCTTAATGGGTTTTTTCAGTTTATTTTTCTACTTCATGTCTGAATTTCTTAAATTTTTTAAAGACTTCAGACTTGTATCTCATAAGATACAGATATCCATATCGAGATAAATCATCGATAAAGATTATGAAGTAGTCAAAATTGCCTCTAGCCAGCACATCAAATAGGCCGCACACATCAGTATGTACTAGAACAAATAGTTCTATGGCCCTTTCCCTATGTCCTACAAAAGGGAGCTTAGTTATTTTGCCATGAAGACATGATTCACAAATTGGATATGACTCGAAAGTCAATAGACTCAATAGTCCAATTTTCTCTAATTTGTTAATCCTATCTTCTGCTATATGACCTAGCCTTAGGTGCTATAGATACCTATCATTTAGACTATCCCTAGGTCATTTTGATCTTATGGCATTTACATTTTTCTCGATATTAAAGATAGATACATCAATATGTAACTAATAGAGACCGTTAATAAGAAAACCACTTGCAATTTTATTTCTTTCATAAAAAATATTACAATGGTCCTTAAGAAAACTAATTACATAGCCTTCTTATGCTAAACATGAAATAGAAATCAAATTTCTGCTTGCATTAGGCACATAATAACAATTCCTAAGTACTAAATCTAAGCCAGACGATAGTCGAAGAGGGTAGGTTCTCATGGCCACAGCAGCAATCTTGCTCCATTTTCGAGGTGTAGGATCATCTCACCATCCCTCAGCCTTCTGCTATCCTCAAGACCTGCATGGATGTGCATAAATGAGCACTAGAACCAGAGTCAAGCATCCAACTGGATGTAGAAGAAACCATAAGATTAGATTCAATAACGAGCATACGTCCAAAAGGACCTGTCTCCTTCTTATTCTTCAGGATGGCCAGGTATGTAGGATAGTTCTGCTTCCAGTGGCTGTCAGTATTACAATGAAAATATTTTTCTTTGTCAGCGGCTTTTTTCTTTAGCTCTGCTTTCTTTTTCTTTCCATCTTCCACCTTTTGCTTTTTCATAGACTTCTTCTTCTTTTCAAAAAATTTTCTCTTGAAAAAAGTCCATTCCATAGCAAGTATTGAGCCTTTAGAATCTTTCATAGAAAGCTTAGTAGTAACCAATATATTCATAAGCTTGGCTACAATATTCTAAAGTTTATGCATATGGTATTTCATGATGAACTGCCCATACGCATCCGTCAAGGATTGCAGAATTATATTATTCTACAGATCCTGATCTAACTTTACTCCAAGCTTCTTAAGCTCTTCCAAGTTTTTGATCATCATCTGACAATGATCTTGGATTGACCATCCATCAAGCATTTTAGCCTTAAATAGTTGTTTAGTGATCTGATATTTGGTTGCGTGACTCTGTTCACCAAATAACTCTTGCACGTGAGCTAATATTTGATGGACAATCTTGATATCTTCATGTTGGCACTGAAGCTCATCAGACATCGAGCCCAATATGTAGTATCTAGCCTTATTATCTTCATCCATCCATTTGTCAAGAGATGCTTTTTGTTCAGCGAACGAATGAGCTAGTAAGGTAGGAAGATCCTGGTTCAATACATGAGTCAACTTCTCAGAATCCAAAATAATTTTGAAGTTCTGAAGTCAATCCTTATAATTAGATCCGGTCAGTTTATGGGTGTCCAGGATACGGACTAGTGGATTGGACGTAGATATTTTTCTTTTTTCTGTAGAGAGTCAAAGTTTCTAGTTAGATTTTGTAATTAAGACGACCAATTTATTTAGAGATTTGATTTTTAAACAAATTATCTCTTATTATTTTCTTGAATCCCTACACTCCCTCTATAGAGATGCAAAAATCTTTATGATTACTGATTTCTAGTGGGTGGTGCAATCCCACCAACTGACTCATCACCTCATCTAATAGTTATTGGTGATGGGTTAGCCAATGAGTGAACAACTCTTATTCAATGATTCTCTAATCATGGTACACCCAGACTTGGTCTCTAATTCATGAATCTCACCATGCTCGAAATATTGATCCACTCCTTAGTTAAGTCAGATCCACCATTTGCATAGATTGGATTCCTAATTGGGTCTCTCACCGTATTCAGAATATTGAGCCCAATCCATCCTCCAGCCCGTAGCATCCAATGCCTAATAGACATGGTTGCATCTTTTCGGTGCAACTGAACCATTGTGACCAGCCGAGAATAATCAATCTTGAAAAGAGCCCGCACATTTACAATGGTGGAAGATCTTAGACTTAATCTTTTCTTAGGAAGATTTGATTTAGGTCTCTTTAAATTTGACTTGATATAGCCATAACCATTATGACTAACCTAGTGGTATGGGTTAGCTCAAATTGTTAGCCACCTTAGATCAAGACTGGGGCAACAAACATGGCCAGGTAAGTGAGACCGGTGGAAGGGATATGCCATTAACTCGACAAAAATGCATTCGAGTCAAGTAGCTCCCAATTAAAAACCAGTCGATCGTATCTGCCTAACTTACCTTAGATACCAAATTGTTGAGCCAAAACCAATCGGATTAGCCTACAATTCAGACTCTAACCACTGAGTCTAATTAGGTCTTAACTTGATCGATCACTCATGTGACTCGATCTTGACCCAAACTTAACCCTATTAGACTGGTCAATTTAAGTACTCTTGATCCCACCTAACTAACTCTTGATTCGATTTGATCAACCGCTAGACCTAATTGAGCTACCCAAGTCCGAATCCAATTTTATGAATATGTCTTAGATTTGAAAATTCTTAATTTTAGACTTAATATATTTCATAATCTTAATTCTCAATTAAGTTTAGGGTTCATAAATAAAATATGTATATAAAATCTTAGGATTTCAGGATCTAGAATTATGCAGAAAATAAGTTTTGATTTCTGATTAAGGTCGAACGCACCGCACCCCTACAAACCATAAGAACATCCCATCGAATGAAAGGAGAGGATCTTTAAATCCTACTTTGTTCTTATTATCGAATGGCCAAGGAAAACACCTTAATCAAAAATATAATAAATCTACAAAACTAGTTAGATTTACATCATATATCATATATATAAAAATTAATCTAACTAAAAATATATTTTGCATACATCTCATGTATCATATCATGCATGTTTTTAGATCTAAATTTTCTCATAAATATCTAAAAGATAAGATTTAAATTTGATTATATCAAATTAAAATTTATTCTAAAAAATTTTGTAGAACTATTCTTCAACTAGTCTAAACATGCATCTATCACATCTCATATGAATAAATTAAATAAATTTATTATCTATTTTTTAGATCTAATTATAATATTTATAATATCAAAAAATAATAATTTAATAG
Source organism: Cocos nucifera (assembly GCA_006176705.1). Classification (NCBI taxonomy): domain Eukaryota; kingdom Viridiplantae; phylum Streptophyta; class Magnoliopsida; order Arecales; family Arecaceae; genus Cocos; species Cocos nucifera. The sequence continues at coordinate 142,195 of QRFJ01002092.1, read as the reverse complement.
ATCTAAAAATTATAATTAATTAAATTAAAATTATGAACATGCTAGACTATACATAGAATAATTCTATTCCTAGTCTAGTCATGCATCTCATACATCTTAGATTTAGATTATTTAATTTTTTTTTTTATAATTTTAGATCTAATAATTTCTATTGTGACATCTAAAATCATGTAATTATTAGATCAAAAATAAATTAAAATCATATCTAATAAATTATGGAACCAAGCTCTGATACCAGTTGAAGGAATAAACCTATTTTTTGGGTTAGGTTCGTTCAGATCTAATTGGATCAGGAGGAATATTTTAAAAATTTTTTTTCTAAGATCCTAATCAGATCTGAGACTTCTCAGATCTAATCTTATTAATCTAATAATAAAAATAAAAATAAAAATTAAATATAATTTAATTATACCTTTGTTTTGGGTAATCCAATTATCCTATGATGATCCTGATGTTTGCCTGAGGTTCTGGATGTAGCCATGCAAGTGCCTGGCTTCTACCAGTATCCACTTAGATAGGATCTGAAGATCTTCTCCTTCTCAATCAATTTTCTAAAAATTAGATCTAGATCTGATCTTGAAGATCTTCAAAATAGCTTTTGAAGAACAGCCATTGTCTCTTGCAGTAGTGCTGCCTTCTTCCTTTTCTAGCATCTTTCACTTGCTTGGATCGCACCTTCTTCGTACCCAAAGTCTCTTGGGTGTGGAGATGAGAGAGAGGATTAGAGGGTGGCATGGAGAAGGAGGGAGAGGGGCTATGTGGCATGGGTCAGAAAAATTAAATTTTAGGCGCAGATAGGATTTATATAGATCCTGCTGCACCATGCAGTGCCACATCATCCTGGCCAATCATGGCCCTTTGTACAATCAAATCTAAATTTGATTGATGGGATGACATCATTTGATCCAATCAGATTAGAAACCCTCAAAACTCTCTTTAGGTTGCACTAAGACTGGTCAAACAAGTCTTCTTAGCGCCACCTAATTTAATCCCCTGAAGCAACTGAAGTCCCATCTGTATGGGACTCCATCTTCTATCCTCATGGGGTGTATGCCTCCCTAGGCATGCACCCCTTTTCTATCTACCTTTTAGTAGGGGACAAGTCTTCAGGTTCTCTCCTATGGGTGGATGACATATGGATAGATGTCTAAGTATCCAAGATCAACATTTGACCAATGTCCGAAGACAACATTTATCAGGTGATGGAAAATGGCAGGTGTTATCTCAAATTTATCTCATAAATTAAGATAATCCTTTTTTAATATGGACAAGCTCCAGTCAGACCAATTAAAGATTCGTGAGTGAGCCCAAAAATATTTGGCTTAGTCGAGACAAGCTTTAATGATTGTTAAAGGAGAACATTAGGCTCAATCGTGTGCTAGCATGATTTTCTTGAATCTAATTGAATCTTATTCAAATCAATTAAACTGGATTAATCCAATTGATTATATCTAGATCCAAACCCTTGTTTGTGTGATCCAGTTAGATTTAGTTTCATATGATAATGGGATATGTTGTGACCTCTATCATCGACATCATCGAAACACCTTCCAATGGATCAGAACTTTTTTGATTCAGACAACTAGTATGATCGATCATCCAAATCATTCTAATTGCTCCTAAAATCTACCAGTGATACCTAGTAGCATATGGTGGCAACCATCAGAACTGAAAGCGAATCTTTCGGTGCAGTTACCTATGTGATTAAGTTTCTCTATCTTGAGCCTTGATTAGATTAGGGTTAAGGTGATCTCGTCAAATCCTAATATCCGTCATATGAATTAATCATTTGATTCAAGTCCAATATAAAAATCCTAATAGAAACTCTTTCTATTATTTCACTCTACCATGACCATGGGCTTATGAACTTGATTCTTATGATCATCATAGGGCTACTCCTCATCTACTAAGATAGATAGATCTCCTATTGGTGCAATCGAATTTCTATAATGAACATGCTATAGCCAACATACACCTTAGGATTCCAAATGCCTAGGAGATCGAGTTATGGTGTAGTCAAACTATAACACCCTTAAGGTAAACTACCGATGCACCTCAGGTCAAAGAACCAGATACACTACTATAGCTTCAAGCTAGTCATCGACGAGAAGGTAGACTTTTTTATGACTGCTCGAGATGGTCATGCTCAGTGCCCTCATTCTCTAACGAGTATCTGTACTCTCACTCCAGTATCTCTACACCATAGACTCAAGATTCATTTATCCAAAAGAAGTAATCATACACCAACTTTTAGATCAATCATCATTCTTATGATGATCCTACGGTCGGAAGCATTTTATGAGTTAATAATGAAAATTTATGTCTTAAATTTTCAACTCTTAAAAATATGAACTATCATTATCATTAACTCAAGGGATGTATCATAGACACTTTTGAATACACACTGTGATAGAAAATAATTTATTTTATTTTTTATAGTTGAAATTATAATTTTATTCTTAGAAGTATATTACAAGTGTCAGCCAATCTGGTTTTTAGGACACACATATTTAACAAAAAATATCTCATGCACCATGATAAAAATATTGTAAATCTCTTAGAGATCTTGGTCTACTACATGGCATTTCCTGATTCATCGATTATCATTGAGCTGGCGGTCTACACTATTCCATGGATCGAATGCAGGCTGGTGGGCTGATGCGCATTGGCTTAGCTCTGAATGCAGGTCGGCTTCGCTTTCTGAGCTGGCTAGTTGGGTGCACCGGCTTGCTTGGCTGGCTAGGCATGTTTGGATGCATTGATTGATATGGTGCGGTGGCTTGAGCCATTTTTTTCTTTTTTCTTTAATTTTAATTTTAATTTTAATTTTTTTAAAAATTTATATTAAATTCATTTTAAATCGAATTGACTTTAAATTTATTTTATTACAACCAAAAAAATGAGATCTTTTTATTGATGGATTTATTTTTTTATTTAGATTAATAAAATTATTAATTTTTAAAAATAATTATAAATTAATTAAAAAATTAATATTTTTATTAATAAATTTGTGATATTATCACACCCTCCAACTTACTCATTGCTAGTCTCTTAGCAATGTTATACTAGTCTAGATTAATTATCATATTTCATTGAGATTCTCCTTCACAAAAATTACTTTAGGATTTAATATCAAAAGTTTAGACAGTATCACTAACTGAGTATTGAGTTTCAGAAGTAAATTTTACGGTCAGATTAATCAGAAATATCTTTTTGAATTCATCCAGAGATTTTCAGCACTTATGTTTGTGAAGTCTAACTTAGTATTTGAGTGTTAATTTAAAGGATAAATGTATCTTCTATTACCACTTATTTTGGTTAATTTTTTATACACCCCCAAGGTAAATGCATGAATTAACGTAGCTTTCACATTGCCTTTTTTTTATTTAAACATGCTGAGCATCCTAGCCTTTCCTCCACTATTTGACATGAATCTTTACACTTGACTTAGGTGTAGAGACCCAGTTACTAAGCTTAGGACAATCCATATATACTCTATCTTTTACACTTTTATTTTGGTTAGGTAGCTCTTTCCTTGAATTCAAGTTTTTTTAATTAGGATATATATTAATCATCAATTTTTAGTGATAATTGAATCCTCAGTTGGCCTTATAATCAACACTTATTTTACCTCATTAGTGTGCATGTGCAATATGAAGTGCTAATAGCTTTTAAATGACCTAAGTAGGCTGCTAAAAGTCTGACCAACTAATCTACTTCTTGACTCACTATAGTCATTAGTAAATACTTTCTAACTTTATTACTTTTCTAGTCTATTTTACTCAAAATTTTCTTTCCTAAAACATGATTTATTCAATTTTTTTAATATTTATTTAAAAGATTTTTTTATTTTTTATTTTAGAGATATTTTTTAAAAAGATATTTTTTTAAAGATTTTTTGTTTGTGTATTTTTTCTTACCCCTCAACTTAATCGACATTATCCTCAATGGAGAAGGAAAAATAGAAGGGTGTAATAAAGAAAAGGAAAGAATACAATATATTTGGTCCAGCATGTTTCTTTGAAAATTTAAGCTCTTCCTCCAACTTTATTCAAGATGACCTAAAAAGAAAATAAACTAAAAAAAAATTAGATGCAAGAAAATTAAATATTGGGTTGTCTCCCAACAAACGCTAAGTTTACCATCTTCAGCCAGATACAATGCAGCTTACTATCCTATGTCAAATACTGGATTGATAAATTCTAATGGTTTTGGATTGCCAATCTCAAGAAGATAGTTTCTTATCCCTTTATTGATATAATCATTGTTAATTAGGGAAACATAGGATGCGATCCTATTCTCAGACCCTTGTTTATCAAGAATTTCTCCTATTTATTTTTCTAAAATACTTATGAATGGAGTTTTTTAGTTAGGAGTTAAGTTTAATGCAATGAATACTGGAAGGATGACTAAAGATGGCTTTAGTAGTGGAGGTAAATTAATATGATCTTGCTTAAATAACTCCATTGCATGCCTCTTGATTTTTACTTGAAGAATCGGCTTCTGAGGTTGAAGAAAATAGGACTATAGGTTTATAGGTCTCAAGTAAATCATCCGCTCTTTCCTTTCCTATGTCTATCTCATTTAAACTTGAACTAGCATCAGTACTAGTTCATGGCTCAGGTTCTTCTATGTGGTTAGCTTCAGTACTAATCTATTTTTTTAAATTTTTATTTTGACTAGCATCAGTACTAGCCTTTCTCATCTGGTCTGAGTATGGGTCCATAAGAATTCTATAACTTTTAAGTTTAAAAATTACTTTGGCATTCTCTAATTGAGAATTCTTAGGTGGGACATTAGATTGATAATTTAGTCTAGGTGGTTGGTGGATATTGGGTGGGTTGTTTATATGAATCGATTGGCTCAATAATCGACCTAGTTCTCTCCTCATATTAGACTTAGCTAATTATCCTATTTGAGCTTCTAGTTTGGTGATAGATTACTGTTGAGTCAAAATTAATTATTCAAGTTGGTTAAATCTATTATCAGCTAGATTGGTCTGTTGAGGAGATGGATATGATGGCTGATTATAATACAATGACTGAGTGGATTGACTAGGCTGATCACTATTATAGGCATAATTTTGATATTGGAGCCTAATAGATGGAATTTGGGTCAGAGCCTGAGTTTGTTGGGATATCCAAGAAAAATTAGAATGGTTCCTCCAATCTAGATTATATGGATTTAAAGAAGGACCACTAATAGGCTTGGAGTAACCTTGAGCAGCTTAAATTTGTTCTTGAATAAAAGATGAAAACTATGCAGCCATAGAACGTTCACTCACATGATGGGTGAGACTAGCATAGATTGAATAAATCTTCTAATAATTAGAAGATAATGTGAATTATACAGGAGATTGTTGACCTAGAGTTAGGACTTGATCTAATTTTTGAGCAAGAAGGTCTACTTTATTTATCAAATTTGAATCAGTCTTAGGACTAGACTCTAGATATTTAAATTCATGGATCCCTACCTAGATTTGGTAGAAAGATAACAAAGCATGATTAATTGAGTTTTCACTTAGGATTTCAAACAAAGTATAGGCTTCATCCTCACTCTTGTTCATGAATGCACCTCCGTAGGATGCATCTACCAATTGTCTATATTGAACTTCTAAATCTTCATAGAAAGCTTAAACTATTTGCCACTTAGATAGACCATGATGTGGATATTTTTTAATAAGTTTCTTAAGTCTCTTTCATGACTCATGAATTTGTTCTCCTAGAAGCTGAGCAAATCTAGTGATAGCTCGTCTCATAATGTTGGTTTGGCCTATGGAATAAAATTTCTTAAGAAATTTACTTCATAATTCAACCCAAGTTTTAATTAGTCTCGCTATTATATCAAGCTAGTACTTGGCTTTATCTTTTAATGATAAAAAAAATAAAATTAGTCTAAGAGCATCCTCAGTTATATTTTGAATCCTTACCGTAGAGCAGATTTTTAAAAACTCATCCAGATATTTATAAGGATCTTCATTGGTGCTTCCATAGAAAGATGGGAGCATCTGAATTTTGGCTGGCTTGATCTCATAGTGGATAGCATAAATTTTAGGTAATTGAATATAAGTCGATGGATTATAGATGAAAAGAATAAAATATTTCTTCATCTACCTATGTAATTTTTTAAAATTTTAAGTCATTTGGTTATTGGATTTAATACGATTCAGCCTTTCAATTTTATGGTTGGGTTCAACTAGATCAGGTAAAGCGATTTTCTATTGTGTATGTATTAGTGCAACCCTAATGTATGGTTCAAAATTTTTTAAATTTTTTTATTATTTTTAATTTTTAATAATTTTAAATTTTTTTATTATTTTATTTATTTAATTATTATTTTTAATTTAATTTAATTTAATTAATATTTTTAATAATTTTTTAGTTAGTTTAATTTAATTTAATTTTTAATTTAATTTTTATTTTATTTTATTTTATTTTATTTTTAAAGAAAAAAGAAGAAGAAAGAAAGAAAAGTTCTAAAGAAGAAGTCCTAAGAAGTCTTAGAGCTAAGAAGAAAGAGAAGAATTAGTTTTAATTAAGTTTAATATGGTTAGCAATCAAGTTGGTTAATTATTTCTGACTATGAATTATCTTAGATCTAGACAGCTCCTAACTATCAAGGTCACCTTAAAGCCCTTCAAGTATGAAATCAGCTAATCAACTGGTCAGATAAGTGTAAGGTCGGTGGGAGTCCCCCATTGCTTTTCTTAGATACCAATTATGCTTGGTCAGATAAGCTAATAAAACTAATTAAGTAACCATCTTCCTTCGAGCCCAGTCATCCCTGAACTACTTTTTTAGACATCAGTAAAATTGATTAACCCTAATTCGATCCAACTTTTAGGATTTCTTATCCTAATGAGCTCGAGTTTCTAGGATTGATGCCTAATTGATTTTAAAATTAAATGCTTAGGTCAATGCAGGATGCTGGTTTGTTGTTTGTGCACCAAGGAAGGATGATCAAATCTCCATCTTATTTTATTTAATTGGATTATATCCTTAATTTGGTTTAATATGAATATGCATAAAAAATTTTTAATCAAAAGATTCTATGTAATTTAAACTAAATGCATGCAATTAATTGAATTTTAGAAACTTACCTTTCCTCCAGCAATCATCAAAATAAAAAAAATAAAACTAATATGATGCATACTCTAAGCAATTAGAATTTCTAATCTTGTCATGAGATTTTTAATTAGATTTAAGTGGATATTTTTTAAAATTTAATTTAAAAATAAAATAAAAAATAAATAAAAAGAGAAAAGGACTAGGATTAGGATTGATCTCATCAAATAGGATTGGAAGCTTTTCTTTCCTTAATTTTTTTATTCTTTTATCTCTTTTTTTATAAAATAAATAAAAAAATTAGTAAACAATATTTATAAAAAAATAAAAATTATTTATAATTTATTTATAAGAAAAATTAAAAAATTAAAAATTTTAATGTCCGTGCTTTTCTCGGTAACGATGCCAAAAACTTGATAGATCGTAATACCATCATTAAAATATCATAATTATTAATTTAATTTGATTTTTTAAAATAATTAAAAGTGCATAGATAGCAGTGAGTTGAGTCAAATCCATAAGAAAGATAGTATTTTAGATTTAAAATTTTTGATTTTACAAAAAAAGGGATTTTAAAAATAAAATTAAAGTCAGAAATTAAAAGCAAAATTTAAACAGTGTAGAAAAATAAACTTGGTACTAGGATCTACTATTTAGATCTTAGCATCTACTTGCAATAAAAGTAAATTTATAATAAAAATAAAGAGCATAAATTTAAATTATATAAAAAAAAATTTACATTAAAATTTAAAATTTAATTACATAAATTAAAAAGATAGGAAAAAGAAAGAAAATAAAAACTAGAAGCAGGCTGATCTTGATCTTAGATCGGTATTGGCGGAAAGATGGTGTAGAATCCCAGCTCTTCCTCTTGGCACCAGTTGTCTCGAAGCAGCCGTTAACCAAAAGCATGGCTCTATCCTATACCAAAGCTTCATCTTAATCGAAGACACTGAACTCTAGAGGTCTGAGGTCCTTTAAATAGGTGTTAGAGGATTGGAAACTTTGTTATCAGGCAATATGGACTAAATACTTGGTATAGATCCATGTTTGTTGAAGAAAATAGCATAAAATTATTGGATCACATCCCTTGTGAAATTCTGAGCATTTTGATTGTCAGATGGTGATCCAAGGCTTCAAAAAATACAAAAAATGAACATATAATGGCCCAGATCAAGTCAGAAAATATTCTGGCCATTGATCGCGTGCCTAGTGTCCTAATCACCATCAGGAGAGTTCTGGACCATTGGATCGAGGATGGAATCGAGCACTGCCATCGGATGGCGCCTAAGAGCTTGATGGAGTTTGAATTAAACTTGGAACCAACCACCACCGTCCGATCTTGATCGTAAGTGATGGAGACCGTCCGATCACACACTTATTGTTGCCATAGACTGCTGAACCAGGCGGATTGCACACCGCAACTAATCGATGCATGCATTTCGGTGAGTGAAATGACAAAAATATCTCGTGCACTGCGACAAAAATACTGTAAACCTCTTAGAGATCTTGGTCTACCATGTGGCATTTCTCAATTCATTGATTATCGCTGAGCTGGCAGTCTACACTATTCCATGGACTGAATGCAAGCTGGCGGGCTAATGCACATAGGCTGGGCTTTGAACGCGGACCAGCTTCACTTTTTGAGCCAGCTAGCTGGGTGCGCTGGCTTGCTTGGCTGGCTAGGCGCGTTTGGATGCGCCACCTGATATGGCGCGGCGGCTTGAGCTGGCTGAGCCATTTTTTTTTATCTTTAATTTTAATTTTAATTTTAATTTTTTTAAAAATTCATATTAAATTCATTTTAAATTAGATTGACTTCAAATTTATTTCATTATAACTAGAAAAATGAGATCTTTTTATTGGTAAATTTATTTTCTTTATTTAGATTAATAAAAATATTAATTCTTAAAAATAAATATAAATTAATCAATAAATTAATATTTTTATTAATAAATTTATGATATTATCAACTAGCTTCCATCTTCCTTATCTCCAGCTATTGCCATCATGAATTGCTCACCGGTGGACTAGGTGCCAAAGCACTTGGAAGCAATTCAAGCATCCCTAAAAGAAGCCATTGAGAAAGTAGCAAAGGTTGAGGGTTAGCTAGCCCTTCTTCAAAATAGGTTGGATATAGAGAAGGTGATGACTACCTATCAAAAGGTAGAAGAGATGGAGGTGGAGCTTTGGATAGCTGAGTTCCAATTAGAAGAGGAAGATTTGAAGGTTCTATCCTTTTGAAGGAGCTACAACTAGTACATCAGTAGGCTATGAAGGCTGAGAGGAGGATCATGCAATTGATGGAGTGAGATCCTTCGATTGGGTCCAGAGGGAGGTTCCAAGCCTTCAAAGATGGCTGCTCAATGGGGGTTCTCATCCATAAGCTCCTTTGGCTTTCTGAGGAGAAGCAATAAGTGGTGGAGGATTGACTCCTTTTGGATGTTGTAATTAGTGAGAGTCCGACCATACTCAAACTGCTTTCTAGCAAAGATGAAATTCAGGTAAAGCATTTTGTCTATTAGCAGCCCCAACAGATCCACTTATAGACTTAAGTTTTTGCTTTTCTTTTTGTAAATATTCTTGAACATTGAGTTAACACCTTTGCAATCAAAATTGATTAATAAAAATAACCTTTTTTTCCTATGTGTTTCTCTTTGATGAATGATATTGTAGAATGATTGTCCAATTGAGCCTATGCTTGGAGCTTGGATATGCTTTGATCTTTGAAGTAGCCTTTGGTTTTTTGGCCCTCAACCTTAATCTCAGTGGTTAGCTATTAAGAGATCATCGGGGGCCTTGTCCCCAGTCTCAGTAGGGCTGTACTAAAGTGAGGACTTAGTTTTTGCCTATCAAAAGCTTTTGATCTCCAAGTTGTCCATGCCTCAAGTGCTAGGTTTCTACTTGATTAGCTAGAATTCCAATCTGCATGGATTGTTTGGCTTGGTATGACCAATTGAATCGCTTGATGCTTTAGCTTGGTACTTGAAGAGGTTGGTGAGTCATCAAAAGTCTTCAGTGCAAGGGACGAAAATTGTGCTTGAGTCATCCCGCTTGTAAATCAATTGATTATCGACACTTTGATAGGAGAGCCATAAGTGCTCAGGCCATCCTACCTGTGTAGGTTGGTTGATCACCAAGGCTTTATTTGGTACAAGAGTCGAAGTTGCTTGGGCCATCCCACTTGTGAAGGTCAGTTGGTTGCTAAAGCTTATTGGCATAAGGGCCAAAGGACTCATTAAGGCTTTTCGATGCGAGGGTTAAGGATGCTTGGGCTTTCCCGCCAATGGAGGTTAGTTGGTCACCGAGGTTTTTCGACACGAGTGCCGGTGTTGCTTGGGATATCCCATCTCTAGAGATTGATTGGCCATCGAGGCTTTCAGCATGAGGGCTGGCATGTTAGGGCTATTAAATAGCTCATCCAACATCCGAAGATGTTGCCTCCAAGGAGCCATTGAATGGCTTGTTGCATATGCTATGCTATAGAGCATCCAATGGTCATTATAAGACACATACAACCTTTGGTTGGCTTGAGCGCCATGCACCCGACCTAAAACATTTGAGAAAAATTCTTGCTAAAAGAAAAGAGTTTGAATGTGATGATATGTCTTACTAATAGTAAGGTTGGAGATTTATCGAGTTCCATGTCTAAGGGATGGGAATTCCATCTAGGTGTGTTAGATGAAAGGTTCTATGGCATATGACCTTAGCAACTTTGTACAATCCTTTCCAGTTGAGCACAAGCTTGCCACATTCTATCAAACTAATTTGACTTTTACTCAGGAATTATAATTTCAAACTACTCATTGTTGGTACGTTGTCATGTAAACCCGAGTTTGTCTCCAATTTCTTCAAGGAGATCCAAGTTGGCTTAGAGATCTTCTAGACTCTTCTGCTGGTCAAAGGAGTCCACCAGTGAGAAGGTAGATTGATCTCCAAGAGAATTATCACTTCAGTACCAAATGAAAGGTTGAAAGGTGATTCCCCATAGGGGTCTAGTGAGTGGTCTGATAATCCTTGAGAAAGCCATCGAGCTCATTTACCCAAAGTCCTTTGGACCAGTCTATTCGTGTTTTCAGACCCTACAATATGGTTCTATCGGTTACTTTAACTTCTTGTTAGCTTGAGGATGCCTAACAAAAGTAAACTAATGATCAATATATAGGTTGAAGCAGAACTCTAAAGTAGGAATTATCAAACTACTTCCTATTATTAGTAATGATGACCCAAGAGTTGGAAGTGGCATACGATGAACTTCGAAACAAATTCTCAAACATTCTTCTTAATTATTCAGGCTAGCGGCTTGGCTTCAATTCATTTGGTGAAGTAATTGATGGCCATTATTAGGGATTTTGACTACCCATTAGACTATGGAAAAGGTTCAAGGATATCTGTTCCCCATTAAGCCAAAGGTCAAGGAGAGCTAATCAAAGTGAGAGAAGTCACCAGCTGATGATGATATTGGCATGTTGCTAGCATTGGTCGTACATCTTCACAAAATCAATTGTATTTTTTTAAATGCTCAGCTAGTGATAGGCTTGCTGCAAGACCTTATAAGATGAAGCCCCAAGCCTCCGTGTGACTTTCATAAATTTCCTAGGGTAGAGAGAATGATCCCTTGTAGAACTTTCCTTCGAGCAAAACATAGAGTGCACCTTGGTTCTTAATCCTCTAAGCTTCATTTATGTCTTCAAAAAACTTCTCCTCATGAAGGTAGTCGACCAGCAAGTCCATCTAGTTGAGCTTGAAGTCAAACTACAAAACTAGGGTTAGATCCTCTTTAATGCTTTGTTTATCAAGCACCTTTAGAGAGGCCATCCTCTAGAGATCAAAGCATTTCGAGGTTGCTAGCTTTAAGAGTAGATTAGCTTAGGCATTCTCCGACCTGAGTATCTACAAAATCTCACAATTATCAATGGATGAGGATAAATCCCTTATCTTCTAGAAATATTTTACCATTATTGGAGCTCTAGCTTCAATTCTACTCGAAATTGTCTAACCAGCTAGGGGTCACTGAGAGCTTTGAGATGCCGCATTCTAAGTACCTAGGTGAACTTGAGGCATACCAATAGAGCTTCATATTCACCTTGTTATTTGATGCTTTGAAGTCAAAGTGTAGGGCATGCTCTACAAAAACTCATTCTAGGCTAGTAAGGATCAACCTAGATTTGCTCTTGCTTAAATTGGAGGACCCTTCAATGTGGAGCATCTAGAAATCTATTGGTTCCAACTCCACCAGCTTCATAGTCATCTCAACCTCCTTGGGGGTAGTGTATTCCATAAGGAAGTCAGCCAGCACTTGGGCTTTGATATATAGTTGGGGATGGAAATGAATGTCAAACTCCTCAAGCTCAACAGCATATTTGGCCAACCTCTCTATGGTATCAAGCTTCTCTTGCCTCAAAAGCTGGTTGTCAGCATGGTAATTGAATGAGTCTAGAAGTTGGGCTGAAGTCTTCTAGCTAAGACAATGAAAGCATAACCTACTTTCTCAATCTTGAGGTACCTTATTTCATCATCTCAAAGAATTTGGCCAGTGTAGTAGACCCGCCTTTATACTCCATCTTTTTCTCGAACTACGATGGAGCTTAATGCCAATAGGGATACCGCCAAATAAAGATAGAACATCTCCTCTAGGCAAGGCTTGGTTAGAAGCAGAAAAGAGCTAAAATAGTTCCAAAGCTGGTTAAAGGTGACTTGACACTCCTTCGACCATTTGAAGTCTTTGATCTACTTCAATGCCTTGAAGAAGGGTGGGCCATAAGCCTACTCAAAGTGGCAATTTGCCCTGCTAGGTTTTGCACCTCATTCCTTATCCTTGGTGGTGTCATCTCTAGGATAGCATGGACCTTCTTAGGGTTAGCCTTGATTTTGCACTATGTCATCATGAATCTGAGGAACTTCCTTGAGGTGACTTCGAATGCCCACTTGCTTGGGTAGTGTTTCATATGGTTTTTCCTCAAAGTCTAAAATGTCTCCTCAAGGTCAACCATATGATATTAAGCTTGCCTACTTTTAACTAGAATGTTGTCCATATACACTTTTATGTTGCCGCTAATATAATCTTTAAGATTTGTTGACAACATGCCAGTCGGTGGTCCATATATTCTTTAGTCCAAAGGGCATAACTTTGTAATAGTAGAGCCTTTCGTTGGTGATGAAATAGGTTTCTTCTGTCCTTGGTCACCATTCGAATCTGGTTGTAACACGAGATGCATCAATGAGGCTTAGCATTTTGTGTCTTGACATGGTAGCTATAAGCTAGTCAATCCTTAGTAAAGGAAAGCCATCTTTAGGACAAGCTTAATTTAGATTAATAAAATTAATGCATACTTATAATTTTTCATTCACTTTTTTGACTAGGACAATATTAGCCAGCCAGTCAAGATAGTTCACCTCATGGATGAAGCCGATAGTAAAGAGCTAGTCCACCTCTTTACCAACGGTTTGCAATCTCTTAGATGCAAAGCTTCTCTTCTTCTGTTGGATAGGTCGCTACATTGGCCTATAGACAATGACCTCCAAGCTAATGTCAAGCATGTTTGAGGTTGATCAGATAAAGACATCAACATTGGCTCACATAAGTTGAGCTCAAAAGGCTTCATCCTATTAAGCCTAATCTACACCATTATGTTTGGATCTGATTCATTGATGAGATTGGGAAAAGTTTCTTGGCTAGTTCCCTATGCTATTGCTTTTATTTAACTTGAGCATCGAAGCTCTCGAATGGTAGCACTCTATCGATCTCTTACTTTCAGGGTTGCAACATAGCATTATTGAGCAAGCGCTTGTTTGTAGTCTACCTCAAAACCTATCTAGAAGTGACAAGAAGAGATATGGCACCTTCCATGGAGACCAGATCTTCCAAGAATCCAAGTGAAGGAGAGTTAATTTTTTGAAGTCAATACTTCAGTAGGTCTATTTTGCAAAAGGCATCATAAAAACAAGATGTCTATTGAGCTTTTATTATCAAACAAAATATATCTTATATCATAGTTTGCAATGGCGAGGGAAACTACAACAGTATCATCATAGGGAGTCTAGATGCCCTTAGCATCGATATCTGAAAAGGAGATGATCTCATCTGAACTTTGCCTATTTGATGCTAGGCTTCTTGTCTAGACCACCTAGGAATTGGTTTTTTGTGTAGAAGTGCTAGTTGTACCAGCTACCGACATGCCTGACATAGTGTTGATGACTTCAACAATGGGTTGATTATTGAGTAATAGCTTGGGAGTTAGCTTTCCTTACTAGAGTCATCTCGATCTTGCAGATGGTAAATATAAGCATCAAGGAAGCCGTACTTCATGAGGGCCTCAATTTCATTCATTAGTTGGAGGTAGTCCTTGGTATCATGCTTATAAGCACGATGGAAGTGGCGAAACTTACTCATATCTTTTCGAGCATTAAGCTTGATCATCTTCGACCACTTGAAGAACTCTTGATTTTTTATTTTAACAAGAATATGTCATCAAGAAGTGTTGAGATGTATGCATCTTTTGAACCTTAAAGAAGGACTCTTAAGTCAGTGAGAGCTAAGCTTGTCTAGGTCATCCCATACTTGCTTATTCTTCTTCTTCTTCTTGATGGCCTTCTATTGCCTAGAGGTAGCAACCCAAGGGAGGGGGGGTGAATTAGATTTATAAAAAATTTTGGCCAAATCTAAAATCTAATCAATAATGTGGTTTACTTAAATAAATTTAGCTTGATATGATTTTTTAGTATATGCAGCGGAATAAAATGTGTATGAAACTATGCAAGAATTATGGCTAAGCTAAACAAGTAGTAATACAAATAAAATAAGAACTAAAGACAAGTAAAGCAAGAGAGTAAAGAATACAATCACAAACACTTAAAGTTTATAGTGGTTCGGAGCAACCCGCTCCTATGTCCATTGCCCAAGCTTTTTTTAGGATTTTCACTATAATCTTTTCTTGATTATAGTGTGTTTATTTTTTTTGGATTCACAAACAAAATTCAGTTGATTTTTTAGGCTCACCAATCAAAATCAAACAACATTAATATTTTGGGCTCACTAACAACCCAGTTGATTTTCAACAGGAGCACCAACCATAATCTTTACAATGTCCAATTATGGGATTGGACCAGCCTAATACCTAAGTTTCTTTTTTTCAAAGAAACTTGTAAAGAAACAAAAAATATAAGTACAAGTTTCAGCATAGAACAGAAAATAAGAATTAGAACTCTTTAAAGCTTGAAGAAATTATTGTTGGATTGCTTAAATGATGCTTCAACTTCTCTTCTTGATGCTTGAGAGGATGTGGAAGATGATGGAGATAGATCCTCTTGAAAGCTCTCTAATTTAGAAGCTTGATGCCTCTCTATTCTCTCTCTTTTCAATGATATTCAATATTTCCTCCAAGAAATGATGATTTCTCTTTTAAATCCTCTTAGCTTGTGTTCTAATTGAATCTCTAGCCTTTTATACCTTTAATCGATGCTGAAGGATGAGTAGTAGCCATTTACAGCCGTTGGAGAGCTTTTATTGGATATTAAATGCATCAACAATGGGTAAAAAACTAGCTGTTACAGGATTTTTCATCGTAGGAGATGCCTTATGGATTGTCCCTTTTTTAATAGGGCATCCCATAGGTCACTTCTTTTGCAACAAGTAAGAAAATTATTTTCTGTTCTGCACTCAAGACCTGTAGGAGATGACCAGGGGTCGCCCCTTTTCCGTGGGATGACCCAGGGGTTGCCCTTTTTCAGCATGCCACTCCCAGTCTTGCATGCCATCATGCCAAATCAAAAAGGGGTGACTTAGGGGTCGCCCCCTTTTGCCCAAATTTATTTTTTTTTTATTTTTTAACTTTTGAATCTTTTTAAATTAACTTCAAAAGTTTTAAATTCTTCTCTAATGCTCTTGAAGCTTCCAAAAAATATTATCTTGATCTTCAACTTGATGAAATGATAGCTTTGACTTTTCCAAGCATCTTTATCAATTCAACTTCTGAAATCTTTCAAATTGCCTCTAAAGATTTTGAAATATTCTCTAATGCTCTTGAGGCTTTCAAGAAATATTTTTTTAATCTCCAACTTGGTGAAATTATGATTTTGCTCTTCTTCAAGCATCCTTATCAATTCAACATTGTTGAAGCTCTTGACTTGGTAATTTTTGTGTGGATCTTTTCTTGAATTAATTTTTTTAATTTAAATATCTAAAAAGACCTACATCCACTCTTGAAATATATAGTTAAATACTTAAATATTCAAAGTTTGACGATCATTAAAATCAATCATGGGGTCAACAATCTTCTTCTTTTTTATGATGGCAAAACTTTGAGTATATGCATAGAAATAAAATTTAATGTATTTTAATAAATTAGGTAGTATAAATCATGAAGTGATAATATACACAAATATAAATATACACTTCATGAAGGCTCTCATTTAACTTAAATTTAGATTCATAGATTTTAAAAAACTTTCAATAAGCTCCACAAAGTGTATTATAGGCTCAAGCATGGCATATACTCAATAAATCTTCTCTCCCTTTCTGACAACAACAGAAAGCTTATGGGAAGGATCTAAGATTTATCATGAAAATCAATACATTTTGAGTCAAAATTGATTCAGAAAATTAATTCAAAGAAATCATCTCTCCTTTGGAAACTTGGCTTTTGATTCAAAAAATATATTGAAATTTCAGAAACTAGCTTATCAAGGATTTGAATTAAGCATAACATTTAATTCAAAATTTATTCTCTCCTTTTCTTAAAAAAATTATTATTATGAGAAGAAATAAGAAATATCATCAAAATCAATTGAAATTTAGATGAATATATCAAATTTAGAAAATTTTAATTTAAGTTTAAGAGGGTATCAAATTTGAACTTCACGGAATATTTAATATGAAAGATAAGCATGTTTGATATCAAATTCATATTAATGTCACTCTCCCCCTCTCTAAAATATTTAAATATTGATTTTATCAAGATATTTGAGGGATAGAATTTTTTTAAGATGTTTTAGCATAATTGATACCAAGTAAAGTATGTCCAAAATCAAAATTTTATTTGGTATCATTCCTTTCCCTCTTTTTGATAGCATCAAAAAACTCATGGGAAGGATATAGAAAAATCGTCAAAATCAATAAGATGTAAGAGTGTTTCAAATAAGAGATGTATCAAATTAAAGTCAAATGAATCATTTTTCTTTTAAAAATTTATATTTTGATTTAAAATATATTTAAAACATCGCTTCTCTTTCAAAAATTAGCTTGAATTCAAATATCAAAGACTCTTTTCCTTTTAAATGACTATGATCTTTTTAATCAGATTTTCAAATATGCACTTTTAAGCTTTAAGAGAAGTAGAGTTTTTCAAAAGATTTGATTATGAATCAAGCATAATATATAGTTTAATATTCAATCTTTTTTTTTCTTAAAAATTTTAAATAATTAAGTCTGAAAAAGATATGTATCAAAAATATATCGAGCAAGTCAATGATAGTATTAGAGCAAAAGTAATTTTACAATGATTTCTAAATGCACATCAAAAATTATGTATTATATTTAGTTTTTTAAATAAGTTTCAAAATTAAAAGTAGGTATCAAAATTAATTTATTTGGAGTAAGAATATATTTTAAATTTAATTTAACTCCAAAATTATCAAGTTCATACAAATCAACATATGAATAATATCTAAATTCATAAATAATTTTTAATAATGGAAATCAATTTGTTCATCTGATACTACTTTAAATTAAGTAAACCAAATTTAATAATCATATGTAAGCATAATTAGAAAAAAACTATAAGATACTTGATTGTGAGTCTAAAATCAATTAAAGCAAAGCTCAGAATGAGAAAATTTTAAGATAAATGATTGAGAATTTAAAATTAATATTAAAATTTATTAATATTTACAATCATATTTAAATTAGTTAACTTAATCAATATCTCTCCTCCTGAATATTAGAAAATTCATCACATGATATTTTCTCCTCCTTTTTTTAAAATTCTTGCAAAGTAGATTTTAACATTTAAAATTATTATTCCTTTTTTTAAGTTAAGCATAATTAATTGATACCACATTAATCTTAATTAATATAAATTTAACTTTTAAGCTTAGATTTTCAAATTTGATTGATATCAAGTTAGTAATTATTTTATCTTTGGTGTTTTCTCCTCCTTACTTTTGCAAACAAAGCTATTTTAAAATTAAATAAAATTTTAAGAGAATAAGCATCAATTGAGTAAATTAAGTATTAAATTATGTATTCAAATCAAATAAACATAGCATTCACTCATGTAGAAACTAAATTTTTCAAAAAATTATATTTCATTTACTTCAAAAGATGTTTACAATGATAACAATCCATTCAAAATCCAAAAGTATGCCATGTGGATGTACTTTTTAATTTTAATTAATAAGAAATTTAGGCTACAAAAATTTAAATAATATAGTCTTGAAAATACTTCTCTTCACTTTGATATTAAAGTAAATCATTCAAACATGTATCACAAGAATTTATCTCAAATGTTATAATAACAACAATATAGCCATGGAAATTCAGATTTGAGACAAAGCAACTATTCTTTTGTATTGATACAAATTATGATATCAATTATGATAGATTTTTGAGAATTGTTTGTTTATACTATTTGAAAGAAGTTTTTGTTTGTTTCTTTGAGCTTTATAAGTCCAAGATGGATAGATCCTTTCAAAATTAGAAATTTGAATAAATCATTCAAAGCAAATCATAAAAGGATTTGGTTGACATTTTTCTTTTAAAAAATATCTCTTTCTTTTCTTAAGTAGTATTAATCAATTTGAAGCATAAAAGTACCAATCTTATAATTTATTCAAGGTATAATGTTAAAAATATATTCATACAAACTAGATTATATGCAAGGATATTTTCTTCTATTTATCAAAGATAAAGCAATAGAATACAAGATAATAATGATCTATGTGATATCAATCATTAAAGTTTTTGATCGAAAAAGATGAATCAATTAAATTTAGATATAATTATTTTGATAAGTTAATTTGAATTGACACCAAGAGATCATGCAAAATAAATCATAGAGAGATATTCTATTTAAACTTAGATATTTCTTTTCTTAAAAATATTATTTAATTAAGTTCAGAAAAGATATGAAATTCTTGATTTTATCTCAAATGATATCATATAAGCTATACAAAACTAGATTCGACACAAAATATTCTTTTCTTTTTATCAAAAAATAATGCGATAGAATTTAAGATAGAAATATATTTTTTGATACAAATTGATACCAATTGAACTAAAATTTAGATTAAATAATAATTTTATTTTTTTTGAAAATTTGAAACCACTAAAAGGTTAGAGAAGATTAACTTTCAAATTTATCTATTGAAGGTAAGTTCTACTTGATACTGATTTTTCAAATCAAAGCCAATTTGATAATCTATTTGATACAATTATAACAATAATTTTTTTATATTAATTTTAGATACCAATTATTTAAAAATCAAATTGAATAATTTATTTGAAAGTTTTCATGATATCAATAGAATTGAAATTTGGATCAATTTATAAATTCAGCTTGATACTAGATATTTTGAAATAGCAACTTTCTAAAAAATAATTTAATACCAATTATTTTAATTTTAAAGTGATAAAGCTACATTAATTCAAATAAAATAATTTTAAAAATTTAAAATAATAAATTAATTTAAATTGATGTTAGTAATTCATTCAAATCAAATTATGAATAGATTTTCTATTATTCTTTGAAAGGACATTTCATCCTTTTTCTTATGAAATACTAGATAGTTAAATTTAGAAAAGATATGAACTTCTTGAATTTGTCTCAAATAATATAACATCAAGAATTTAGATTTATGATAAAGATATTCTTTTATTTTTATCAAAAGATAAATCAATAAAATATAAGATAAATTGTAAGCTGTCTGATACCAATTGAATAAAACTAAAGTTTTTATTAAATATTTGGCTTTAAAACTAAATGATAGCTTTCTTAAAATATTTTGCATGATATCACTTCAAAAGATTCAAGAGGAGAATTTTTCATATTTAATTTTCAAAGAAGATTAGATCAATAGCTTGAAGAGCTTTAATTTAGAAAAATTTGATCAATTTAGATAGAAATTGATATGCAAATAAGTTGGGAATCAAAGATAATATTCAAATCAAATTTTAGACTAAAACTTTAGTAAATTAGAGTAAGATAATCAAGAGTATCAAGAGAGAAAATCTAGATGTAGGCTCTATATTTTTATTTGAATTAAAAAAATTTTGAATTCTTAAGATAAAACTAAGGTACAATGAAATATTAAGCACTTGAGTTTTATAAATAGATGTTTTATCTTCAAGTATTTTGATCATATAAAATTTTAGAAAAAATTTGATAATCTAACATCTTATAGAGGGAATGTCAAAAATTAGTTTTACTTATATGTTCTGCAATTCAAAACATTCATATCCAATTAAGCATCTTTTAATTTAAGTTTATCAATTATAAAATTGATATAGGAAAGCTATTATATCATTTTGAATTTTAAGATAATTTCAATTCATATCATAACATGATATTTAGAGGTGAGCATATTGACATCTTAAAATCAAAGTATTCAAATCATCAAAATCAATCAATCATACTAATCATACTAATATATAAAAAGAATTTCAAGAAAGTAAACATAATATGAAATTATATTAAAGCCAATAGATTCAATCAAAATAACTTTAACAATCATTGATGGTATGATGTGAGATAAAGTTTAGATTATACCATGCATCAATACCCTTTCTTTTCATTTCCAAGGTATCCATAAAAAAATTTCTTTCTTTCATTTTATTCGGATCGTTGGTGCACATGCAAAATCACTTAATGATTTTTGGTACCCAAGTCATCTTGGTTCCATAGGAGTCAGTATTCAAGATTCCTTTTGGAATCCAAATTTATTTAATCAAAGTTTGGCCAATTCTTTTAAAATTATATTCTAAAATTTTGTGGTCAATTTGATTATGTTTAAAGCACTTAACAGAATGGTTTTTAGTTGAATCTTTTATGAAAATATTTTTACCATTATGCTATTTTCTTGAAATATTAAAATTGATTTCTACTTTATTGAAAACAACCTCATTAATTTTTACCATAGATTGAAGGTTTTGAAAGCTAATTATAAAATTTTCTACAATAGGCTTCAAAATCTCAACTTCTCTTCTTAATCTTTCATTTTCTCCCAAGATCTCTTTCTTTTTATTTAAAATTTTTTTATTTTTTTAAGAAGGATTTTAAAATATCATTTTTCTTCTTGAGCTCAATATTTTCTTTAACTAACAAATTTTTAGATTTAATCATTTTCTTTTCTTTAGCTAAAGAATTCTTCTCTTCTATTAGATTTAGATTATTCTTTTTAAGCTCCCTACTTTTCTACCTTAACTTTTTAAATTCATGTATTAAATCATTAAAAGCATCAAGTAGTTCATCAAAAGTAAAATTAGATGAGTTTTCAAAATTTAACTCATCCTCCAAGGCCATGAGGCAAAGATTTTCATTTTTCTCTTCCTCATTCGAGCTTGACATGTCACCACTTTCCCAAATCCCTAGTAAAGTACTTTTCTTCATCTTTTTTAGATGTATTTGATTGTTGGTGATAATTTTCTTCTCTTCTTTCTCCTTCTTCTTCATATCTTTCCTCATGAGAAACATCTTGAATTTTTTTGAAAGAAATACCATGTCCTCATCATCTTCTTCTTCATCTTCCTTCGACTTATTGCTTTCTTGATAATTGAAAGTAGACTTAAAGGCGATGGTCTTCATTTTTATTGGCTCCTCTTCATCTTTCTTTTGAGCCATATACATCTCATGGGTGATAAGTGAACCCATGAGCTCTTCTAGCGATAGCTTGGTGGGATCCTTTGCTTCTTGAATTGCCATCATCTTAGCTTTTCATTCTTTAGGCGAAGACCAAAGCACTTTGTAAACAAGATCATAGTTAGAATAAGTTTTGTCTAGACCATTTAAAGCATTCATAATTTTAGTAAATTTGATAAACATATCAAAAATAGACTCATATTTTTTTATTTTGAACATTTTATATTTATGAATAAGCAAGTTTGTTTTAGATTCTTGGACTTGGCTTGTTCCTTCATGAGTTATTTCTAATACATCCCAAATTTCTTTAGCCAATGCATAAGATGATATTCTATTAAACTCATGCACATCTAAGGAACAATAAAGTATATTGATGGCTTTTGCATTTAATTGAGCCATCTTTTTCTCAAATTGATCTCATTTGTTTTTCGATTTGGGAAGAGTCATACCATTTATAATTTTTGTGGATATGTGTGGTCCTCTAGTTATGATTCTCCACAAATTATAATCTAGGATTTGTATGAAAATTCTTATTTTGATTTTTCAAAAAGTGTAGTTGGTGCTACCAAATAAAGGTGGTCTAAAAGTAGATTAGCCCTCAATAAAAGAAATACCACTTAGGGTTGCCATTTGATCTTTTGCCCTTGACGGTTAAGTCAACAAATAATAACTGAGCACCTGCTTTGATACCACATGTTGCCCAGAGGTAGCAACCCAAGAGGAGGGGGAATGAATTAGATTTATAAAAAAAATTGGCCAAATCTAAAATCTAATCAATAATGTACTTTACTTAAATTAATTCAGCTTGATATGATTTTGTAGTATATGCAATAGAATCAAATATGTATAAAATTATGCAAGAATTATGGCTAAGCTAAACTAGTAGTAATACAAATAAAGCAAGAACTAAAGACAAGTAAAGTAAGAGAGTAAAGAATGCAATCACAAATACTCAAAGTTTATAGTGGTTCGGAGCAATCCGCTTCTACATCCACTTTCCAAGCTTTTCTTGAGATTTTTACTATAATCTTTTCTTGATTACAGTGCGTTTATTTTTTTTGGACTCACAAATAAAATTCAGTTGGTTTTTTAGGCTTACCAACCAAAACTAAATACCGTTAATTTTTTAGGCTTACTAACAACTCAGTTGATTTTCAATGAGAGCACCAAATATAATCTTTACAACATCCAATTATGGGCTTAAACCAGCCTAATACCTAAGTTTCTTTTTTCCAAAAAAAACTTGTAAAGAAACAAAAAATATAAGTACAAGTTTCAGCACAAAATAGAAAATAAAAATTATAACTCTTTGAAGCTTAAAGAAGTTGCTGTTGGATAGCTCAAATGATGCTTCAACTTCTCTTCTTGATGTCTGAGAGGATGTAAAAGATGATGGAGATAGATCCTCTTGAAAGTCCTCTAATTTAGAAGCTTGATTTCTCTCTATTCTCTCTCTTTTCAATGATATTCAATATTTCCTCCAAAAAATGATGATTTCTCTTTTAAATCCTCTTAGCTTGTATTCCAATTGAATCTCTAGCCTTATATATCTTTAATCAATGCTGGAGGATGAGTAATAGCCATTTAGAGCTATTGGAGAGCTTTTTTTGGACATTAAATGCATCAACAATGGGCAAAAAAACTAGTTGTTATAGGATTTTTCATCGTAGGGGCGCCCCATGGATCATCCCTTTTTCCATGGGGCACCCCATAGGTCATCCTTTTTGCAATAGATAAGAAAACTATTTTTTGTTCTGCACTCAAGACCTATAGGAGATGACCCAGGGGTCACCTCTTTTCCATAGGATGATCCACGGGTCACCCCTTTTCAGCGTGCCACTCCAAGTCTTGCATGCCATCATGCCAAATCAAAAAGGGATGACCTAGGGGTCGCCCTCTTTTGCCCAAACTTATTTTTTTTATTTTTTGACTTTTGAATCTTTTCAAATTGCCTCCAAAAGTTTTGAATTCTTCTCTAATGCTCTTGAAGCTTCCAAAAAATATTGTCTTGATCTCCAACTTGATGAAATGATAGCTTTGATCTTCTCCAAGTGTCTTTATCAATTCAACTTTTGAAATCTTCCAAATTACCTCTAAAGATTCTAAAATATTCTCTAATGCTCTTGAGGCTTTCGAAAAATATTTTTTTGATCTTCAACTTGGTGAAATTATGATTTTGCCCTTGTTCAAGCATTTTTATCAATTCAACTTTCTTGAAGCTTTTGACTTGGTGATTTTTATATGGATCTTTTCTTAAATTAATTTCTTCAATTTATATATCTAAAATGATCTACATCCATTCTAGAAGTATATGGTTAAATACTTAAATACTCAAAGTTTGATGATCATTAAAATCAATCATGGGGTCAACACCTTCTTGTTGCACCAATCTACCATGGCCTCCTTAACATTAATATATTTGTCCCCTTAGGCTAGGAGCTATGCATGTTCTTTTAGGAACCTTTTTTTGAGAGAGAAGAGGATATGACTTGGCCTCAGGTCCCTCATAGCCAATAGGACGACCGAATGGTTTAGTTCATGGACATTCAAAGTAGCTGTATTGAAATGATTGATGAAATCTCTGAGGGACTTGTCATCACTCTATTTGACAGCAAAGAGGGTATCAGAGTCCTTCGACTATCCTAATGCTCTCGAACTGAGTCACAAATATCATGTCAAACTTGTCGAAGGAGTGGATGGAGCTTGACTAAAGTCTGATGTACTATATGTGGGCTGCCTTATGAAGAAGGGCTAAAAAGACCTTGCACATCACTAAATCAGTAGCCCCATGAAGCATTATGAGAACCTTAAAACTGTCTAAATAATCAAAGGGGTCGGTAGTGCCATCATAGGTCTCTAACTGTGGTATCTTGAGCAAAGGATGAATTAGCTCGTCCATGATCCTTGTTGAGAAAGGAGGGTTGGTAGAGAACTCTAGTCCATTCCTTGATTTAGGTTGATGCTATTGTGGTATCTTAAGGTATCAGTCTCTCTCCTATAGTTTTCGATCAATGTTCCCATCTTGGTCTTTGTAGATCAACAGGGGGAAGAGTGGCCAATTGCTGACTTATCCTAAGAAGAAGAAGAGGAAGAACCATAGGATGAGTGAATCTTACCTCACCCAAGGCTCTATGGATGGGAATGATGGCTGTGAGGTGCCTTCCTTGTATTAGATGTATATCCTAGAAGCCAATATGGCAGATATATTATAATAATTCTAGGACATAATTTTATACTTAAACATTGATTTATTAATAAAGTGGGCAATTTTATTTCCACTCTTATGTAATGCGTTCTTGAATTGTCCATGTAATTAATAACCTAAAAATACTTATTCTTAAGAGTTGAGAATTAGAGACATGTGTAATTAATTCCTAAATTACTTTTGATTGATGGATCATTACAGGAATGGTGATAGATCCAATTAAATCGGTGCATGGATCACTTTCTTTAGGATAGATGAGTCTCTAGTCTATAATATAAGACACTGAGTGAGTGTACAAGTGATTGTTGGAGAACATCAGCAGTGAGCATGCCCGTACGAGAGATTATATGGATGTCTATTCACTCGTTGGTGATCTTCTCGATGCTGTAGTAGTGTGAATGGTTTCTTGACCTATAGTGCCTCAGCTACTTATAGTGAGGTTGCTATAGTTCGACTACATGTAAACATGGTCCCTTAAGTCTGTGGCCACAACAAGAGATTGATGGAAAAAAATTTTCATGAGTTTCATAATTTGGACTCGAGCTAATCAAATTTTTCGTATGACAGATGTTGGAGTTTGACAAGTTTTTATAACCTCCATCTTGGTCAGGACTCATGATAAAGAAACTGAATTATATGGTAACTAAGAGATTCTATTTCTTCAATTTTACTGGGTTGCCACCACATGATGCTAGGCATCACTAGTAGATTGTAAGAACTCACTAGGATTATTTTGGATCGATAATTCTTAATGAGTGTGAGTTGAATTGTTCCAATCCATCAAAAGACATTTTGATCATACTATGATGGAGATTATGGTATATCTCATTATCAAAAAAAATTAAACATATGGGGTCACACCATAGAGAAATTTGATCTAGGATTGACCAATTGGGCTTGTGAAGTTTCAGTTAGATTAGAAAAAATTCTATTGGATTTAAGTGCACCATGCTAGCATATGGTTAAACCCAAATCCTTCTTGACTTAAACCACCTATTAGGTAAGATTTTGACCAAGTCAAACCAAGCTAACCCATCTGATCTTTCTACTGGATTGTGGATAAGGTTGAGAAAGATGGGGCACCAAAAGTTGGCATCCCCTCTCTGATTTTTGCATGGAGAAAATTAGAAGCAGAGGGGGTGCACACCCCCTCCTTTTAGATAATCTCCAAGGGGCCACACCCTCCAGTGTTGGCATGGAGAGATGGGCACATGCCCCATATGGATAAGATCCAGATGGGGTGCACGCCCTATTGGATTTTCATCAGAGAGGTCCCAACCTTTGATCTAAATTTTTTTGTGAGTTTGCATGAAATATTTGAGTGGTTGGATAGTAGAAAGGAGGAGTCCTTATGCTTTAAGTTGTTGAAAAGTCGATGACTTAAAACAGAAGGACTCTAGGTTTATTTAAACCCTTAAGAAGAGGTCAGATCTCTCTTTAGCATAACTTGTACACAAATTTTCTGCAGCTCTTCTTCTAGATCCCATGCCCTCCTCTCTCTCATGCCTCCCTCATCCCATGTCCTCTTCCTCTCTTCCTCCCTTACACCCAAGTAGTTAAGCATGCCATCGTATCACACACCCAAGGTGTTCGACGCATAGATCCAAGCAGATCCGAGTGATCTGATTCCAATCTAAGAAAGATCCAACTGATCCAGATCTGATCTATGAAGGTTGATCGTATACTTGGAAGATCCAACTTAGAAAAGAAAGATCGAAAAGGAGGAGCATCCCAGATCAAATCCCGAGTCACTACAAGAATTCTAACTATTAGCAATGGTTAAATGTCATCACTAATATTCCAATTGTCATCGCTAATAACATTGTCGTTGCTAATACCATCGCAAAATTCAATCTAAAAAATTCTTATCGCTAATTATCATTATTAGTGATGGCAAATTCCACCATTGCTAATACATTATTAGTGATGGATTTTGTGATGAAAAAATTCCATATCTAATAATTTTTTAATGCTTAAATTATTTTTCTTAAAAAATAGTAGTGATGGTAATGTCATGGCTAATGCCATTGCTAATAATTGCTAGTGATAAAAAATGCTATCGTTAATGTGGCCTCTAAATTTTTATATTTTAAATTAAATAAAAAAATTTATTTGAAGAATTATTAGCAATGGGATCTTCATCTCTAAAGCCATTGCTAATAGCTATTAGAGATGGCTGATTCCATCTCTAATACTATTGATAATAGTTAATTTATTTTTTTAAAAAATTGATAATAATAATTTTTAAAATCTATCTTAATTTCATAAAACTTATTTTAATTAAAATTCAAAAATAATCTGATAATCAAAAATAAAAAAAACTAATTATATTTTATTAAAAATATAAATTATATAATTTTTTTTATAATTAGTATAAAAAATATAATACATCAAAAAAATATGATACATCCAAAAAAAATTTAGGTTCAATCCTCATCATCACTTGTCTCCTCCTCCTGCTCTTCTCCAGCAGCTGGTGGATGAGAGCCAGATGTCCCATCCTATGATAAAAAAAAGCATTATTAGTAAGTTTCAATACGAAGGTGTCTCTTTTGATATGGAGGACGTATCCTTCGATACACTCTTTCAATTCTCAAATAGATTATTTCTATACATTTTATTTGATGATACGGAGCTATAAACACCTCTGATCCATCAATTGAATAGTTAGATTGAATTTTTAGCCCCTAGATCATCTTTCTTGACTCAAACCTAAATATACGAAGCTTCTAAAAATTAAAATTTAAAATAATTAAAATAATTTAATAATATAATTACCTGATGTGATGGCTGAGACAACGAGTTTAGCTGGTCGTGCAGCTATGAGTCCCGGAGAAGCTCTACGATCGTATCATAGATGGCTTTCAGGAGGCTCTGAGGTTGCTGGCTCAGAAGTCTTTGCATGACCTCCTCCACGTGCGCATCGCTCCAGTTCTGGGATGTTGAGACCTATGAGGATATTGAAGGGTATCGAGATAGTGGAGGATTGAAGCTGTGACTAAATTCTATAACATGGCTTCTACTCACCCCCCCGGATGGCACTGAGCCATCCCTCAAGGTCAAGGGGGGTTGAGAAGATGAGTCATCACCGTACCTATCAGCAATGTACATTGTGTAACGCATTTGCACAGTTAAGAAATATATTAGTTGTAATATAAAAATTAGATCTTGTAACAACTTTATTAGTAAATAAAGTTTGAAGTTCTTACCACGATCTTCGTGACGTAGAATCTAAGTAGTCACTGGTCCTCCTAGACCGGTGTGTGGCCTACCATAATTGTAGCTAGTCTGATGGATGACCCAGTTGCCATGCCTATAATAAATAAATAATAAAATTAAATTAATCAAAATATGTATATAAAAGTTTTTACAACTCTAGTGAAGAGCTTTGATATTGATTTCTTATCAGTCTGTTGGCCACAACATATATGTTGATTGAGCCACCCATATGTCTGATCAGATCTTGCTGGATGGTCCAATTCTATCAGACCTTTTGCCACCTATCGGAGTACTCTTCACTACTTCACTGATCGTAGAGGGCCTGCCATATGTCCGCCTATATCTAATGATCCATGAAGGATCTCCAATTTGATGGTAACTGAAAACTAGAGTGCTGGATGGCGGACTGCCTGAGTCTATAGAGGCCATCTCAGAGCCTCCATATGGTCACCTCCTTAAAGATCTGATTGCCAGCCTCCTCATCCTGAGGAGTCTCAAATCGATAGTAGTTCTATAAGATAAAAGCAAGCATGTACTTATATGTAATTAAAATATCAACATATTGGAAATTTATAAATTAAACTAGTTTTGATTTACCAAAAACATCCCCCAGGCTGCATCACATTCTCCAGACGGCCAGCTGGACAACTCATTCACCAACCCCAACATTAAGCATCGGATGATGTCGATAACCATACAAGATACTCCAGACTCTCTAAATGTGCTGCAAAATTGATTTTGAACGATAAATATAATTAAGACACCGTGTTTATCAATTTAAATCTAACTCATTACTTTTTAAATTAATTAAAAATTATGAAGAGAGTAGTGAGTTGGGTCGAATCCATAGAGAGGCAATGATTTATTTCTAAAATCTTTGATTCTTTTAATTTTTATTATTATTTTTTTTAAAAGAAAAGAAAGGAAGGATTTTCAAAATTAAAGTCAAAAAATAGATTTATAAATAAAAGTAAAATTTAAATTATACAAAAATAAATTTGGTACTAAGATCTACTATTTAGATCTTAGCAACTACTTGTAATGAAATTAAAAAATAATGAAGAATAATTAATTTAAAGAGCTAGAATTGAAAAGAATAATAAAACTTTATTTATTAAATTTAAAACTCAGATGTAGAATTTAAATACAAAAAATTAAAGAAAATTCAGAATTTTAATACAAGAAATTAAAGAAAAAGAAAGAGAAAACTAGAAGCAGATCGCAGATCAGCGTAGAAGTGGAGATGGTGAAGAAGACTGGCTCTTCTTCTCAGCACTATAGCTTTGAAGCAATCTTTAACCCAGAGCTTGGCTTCCACCTTGTACCTTAGCTTTTCTTTCACCTGATCTGTCTATTTCTAGAGGCTTAGGATCCTTTTTATAGAGCTAGGAGGGTTGGATATTTATTTTTGAAGGCAATGTGGGACTAATAGCCTTTGTAATCATCAAAATACAAAGAATCTGAATAAAATTTGAATCAAAAAAAGCTCTAATACGATTATGATAAGTTTGGTGAAATCTAGCCATTCAATAGAAATCCAATGGTCCAAAAATCATCAAAATCGGATGCATATTAGCCCAGATCAGGTTGAATTAAATTTTGACCGTTCGATCGCACGTTGATGGAGGAAATATGGCCGCAAATCATGCGTCGAAAGTCCTAATCATCGTCGGGAGTGTTCTAGACCATCGGATCATCCCTTGGATCGAGCGCTACCGTTGGATGGCGATCCGCATGAAGTCTGAAGCTGAATCAAATTCGGAAATAACCACAGCTGTCCGATCTAGATTGCAAGCTACCGCAACCATCCGATGGTGCAATTACTGTTCTTATGGACCGCATGGACTGGCCGTACCATACACCACAGCCAATCAATGCCTCTGTTGTCAAGTGAAAAGACCAGATTGCCCTATGAGCCACGATAAATTTTTATGGACCCTTTAAGGGTCTAGGTCCACTACGTGGCAAGCATTGATTCACCGATGTCTATTGAGCTGGCGATGCACACTGTGCTGTAGACCGGCTGATGACTTTTCGGCTTGAGTCGGCTAGCATGGATGGCTTAGCACGCCGGCATGGTCGGCTTGGCTCGACGCATTTGGATGCACCGGCTGCTGCGATGTGGCGGCTTGAGCCGTTTGAGCCGTATGTTATTTTTCATAATTTTTTTTATTTTTTTATTTTATTTCTTTAGAAATTCATATTTTTTTCATTTTAGCTTCATTTTGCTTCAAACTTATTTCGTTATGATCAAAAAAATGAACTCTTTCCATTGATTATAAAATTTATTTTCTAATTTTTATTATTTTTTAATTAATTTTTTAATTAATAAAAATATTAATTTCTCAAAAATTATATATAAATTAATTAATAATTTTTAAAAATTAATATAAATTAATTAATAAATTAATACTTTTATTGGTAAATTTATGGTAAACATAGAGTATATGTGGATTGCCCTAAACTAGAACTCTATACCTTAAATGTAGAAGTTCACATCAAACGGTGAAGGGAAGGCCAGGATGCTCAGCATAATTTTTTTTTTTAAAAAAAAAATTAGTGTGAAAGCTACCTTAATTCATGTACTTAACTTGGGAGTATATAAAAAAACTAACCAAAATAGATGATAAAAAGAAGATTCGTTTGTCCTTTGAATTAACACTCAAATGCTAAGTTAGTATTCATGAAACAAAGTGCTGAAAATCTTTAGATGAACTCTAAGAAAATTTTTGATTAATCTGCTATGAAATTTACTTCTAAAACTTAATACTTAGTTAGTGATACTATCTAAACTTTTGATCTTAAATCCTAGATTTATTCTTGTGAAGGAGGATCTCAACAAAATATGGTAATTGATCTAAATTAAATTCTTTCTTTACTCGAAGATGAGCAAAGCTTAAGTTGGGGGGTGTGATAAGTACCATAAATTTATCAATAAAAGTATTAATTTATTAATTAATTTATATTAATTTTTAAAAATTATTAATTAATTTATATATAATTTTTAAGAAATTCATATTTTTATTAATTAAAAAATTAATTAAAAAATAATAAAAATTAGAAAATAAAATTTTATAAGCAATGGAAAGAGCTCATTTTTTTAATCATAATGAAATAAGTTTGAAGCAAAACGGAGCTAAACTGAAAAAGATATGATTTCTAAAGAAATAAAATAAAAAAAATTAAAAAAAAATTATGAAAAATAACATACGGCTCAAACGGCTCAACCCGCCATGCTGCAGCAGCCGGCACGTCCAAACACGTTGAGCCAAGTCGATCAAGCTGGTGCGCCAAGCCATCCATGCTAGCCGACTCAAGCCCAGAAGCCATCAGCCGGTCTACATCACAGTGTGCATAGCTAGCTCAGCAAACACCAGTGAATCAGCGCTTGCCACATGATGGACCTAGACCCTTAAAGGGTCCATAGAAATTTATCTTGGCTCACAGGGCAATCTGGTCTTTTCACTCGGCAATAGAGGTGCTGATTGATTGTGGTGTACGGTACGGTCGGTCCATGCGGTCCATAAGAATAGTAATTATGCCATCGGACGGTTGCGGTAGCTTGCGGTCAAGATCGGATGGCTGTGGTTATTTTGGATTTGATTCAGCTTCAGACTTCATGCGGATCGCCATCCAACGGTAGCGCTCGATCTAGGGGATGATCCGACGATCCAGAACACTCTCAACGATGATCAGGACTCCTGATGCATGATTTGCAGCTAGATTTCCTCCATCAACGTGCGATCAGACAATCAAACTTTAATCCGACCTAATTTGGACTTATATGCATCCGATTTTGATGATTTTTGGACCATTGGATTTCTATTGAATGGCTAGATTTCACCAGACTTACCAGAGTTGTATCAGAGCTATTTTGATTCAAATTTTAATCGGATTTTTTTGTATTTTGATGATTACAAAGGTTATTAGTCCCACATTGCCTTCAGAAATAAATATCCAACCCTCCTAGCTCTATAAAAAGGACCCTAAGCCTCTAGAAATAGACAGATTGGGTGGAAGGGAAGCTAAGGTACAGGGTGGAAGTCAAGCTCTGGGTTAAAGGTTGCTTCAAAGCTATAGTGCAGAGAAGAAAAGCCAGTCTTCTACGCCATCTCCATGCCTAGACTGATTTGCGATCTTCTTCTAGTTTTTTCTTTCTTTTTCTTTAATTTCTTGTATTAAAATTCTGAATTTTCTTTAATTTTTTGTATTTAAATTCTACATCTGAGTTTTAAATTTAATAAAGAAAGTTTTATTGTTCTTTTCAATTCTAGCTCTTTAAATTAATTATTCTTCATTACTTTTTAATTTTATTGCAAGTAGTTGCTAAGATCTAAATAGTAGATCTTAGTACCAAATTTATTTTTGTATAATTTAAATTCTATTTTTATTTATAAATCTATTTTTTGACTTTAATTTTGAAAATCCTTCCTTTCTTTTCTTTAAAAAAAATAATAATAAAAATTAAAAGAATCAAAGATTTTAGAAATAAATCTTTGCCTCTCTGTGGATTCGACCCAACTCACTACTCTCTTCATAATTTTTAATTAATTTAAAAAGTAAAGAGTCAGATTTAAATTGATAAACACGGTGTCTTAACGACAACATCGCGTTCCTATCAAGTTTTTAGTGTCGTTGCCAGGAAGGCATAAAAATTAAAATTTTCTCATTTCTTTGATTTTCTTTTTACTGCCTACTAATTATTTTTCTTATTTATTTTATAGAAAAAAAAAATAGAGAAAAGAACAAGAAAGATTAGGGCACGAACAAAACTCTCAATCCTATTTGGTGAGATCATTTTTAAACCCTAAATCTCTTTCCTTATTTTTAATATTTGCTTTATTTTTAAATTAATTAAAAATTATCTACTTAAACCTAATTAAAAATCTCATCATAAGATTAGAAACCCTAATTATTTAGAGCATCCATCATATTAGTTTTATTCTTATTTTTTTTTGGTGATTGCTGGAGGCAAGGTAAGCCTTTTAGAATTTAATTAGTTGCATGCATCTAGTTTAAATTGCATAGAACTCTTTGATTGGAATTTTTTTTTTGCATATTCATATTAAACCAAATTAAGGGCACAACCCATTAAACAAGATAAGGTAGGAATTTGATCATCCTTCCTTGGCCCACAAATAACCAACCAACATCCTGCATTAACCCAAATCTTAACTCTTAAAATCCATTAGACATTAACCCTTAAGGATATTCGAGCTCAATAGGACAAGAAACCTAAGAGTTGAACCAAGTTAGGGTTAATCAATTTGACTGATGTCTAGAAAAGTGGTTCAGGGATGACTAGGCTCGAAGAAAGGTGGTTACTTAATTAGTTCCATTCGCTTACCTGGCCAAGCACAATTGGTATCTAAGACAAGCAACGGAGGGACTCCCACCGACCTTACAGTTACCTAGCCAGTTGATTGGCTAATCCTCTACTTAGAGGGCTCGAAGGTAATCTTGGCAGTTAGGAGCTATCTAGATCTAGGATAATCCTTAGTCAGGATTGATTGTCTAACTTGTTTGCTAAATAACATCAAACATAAACCACAAATTAACTCTTCTCTCTATCATCTCCTTAGGATTTTCTTTTTTTTAGAACCCTCTTCTTTCTTTCTCTCTTCTTTTCTTAAAAAAATAAAAAAAATAAAAAAAACTAAATAATAATAAAAAAAAAATATATCTTGAACCATATATTAGATTATACTAGTACATGCACGATAGAAGATCGCTTTTACCTGACCTAGTTAAACCAGATCCTAAAATTGAAAGACTAATTCATTTAAGACCAGATAATCAAATGGCTGAAAATCATGAAGAACCACCTAGACAGATGAAGGAATACTTTTTTTCTTCCACCTACAACCCATCGACTTTCATCCACATACTTGATATCCCTACTAGCCACTATGAGATCAAGTCGACCATAATCCAGATGCTCCCATCTTTTTATGGGAATGCCAATGAAGACCCTTACAAACATCTGGATGAATTCATAGAAATCTGCTCTACGGTAAAAATTCAGAATTTTTCTGATGATGCCCTTGACTGACCTTGTTCCCTTTCTTATTAAAAGATAAAGCCAAGTACTGGCTTGGCACATTAGAAAGAACAATTCAAACATGGGTAGAGATGCAACGTGAATTCCTTAAGAAATTTTATCCCATAGGATGAACCAATACTATGAGGTGAGCCATCACAGGATTTGCTCAGCTTCCAGGAGAACAAATTCATGAATCATGGGGAAGACTTAAGGAACTTCTTAGAAAATGCCCACACCATGGTCTATCTAAGTGGCAAATTATACAAGCTTTCTATGAAGGTTTAGGAGATCAATATAAGCATATGGTTGATGCATCCTGTGGAATGCATTCATGAGCAAAAGTGAGGATGAAGCTTATATC
The DNA here is from genome assembly GCA_006176705.1 of Cocos nucifera. Classification (NCBI taxonomy): domain Eukaryota; kingdom Viridiplantae; phylum Streptophyta; class Magnoliopsida; order Arecales; family Arecaceae; genus Cocos; species Cocos nucifera. The sequence goes on along the minus strand of QRFJ01002092.1, from coordinate 107,451 downwards.
TTATTTGAAACCTTAAGTGAAAACTCTATTAACCATGCTTCATTATCCTCTTATGAAAGATCAATTTCTCAACAAAAATGGTCAGGAATTTATGAGATCAAAACTCCATAACTTAATTCTAAGACAGACTTGAACATAATAGCACAAAAATTAGATAAAGTCGATCTTATTGCTTAGAAATTAGATCAATTCCTAAATCTAGGTCAACAATCTCCTGCACAATACACACCAGCTTCTAATTATCAGGAGATTTGCTCTATTTGTGCTAGTCCAACACATCATGTAAGCGAATGTCCTACGGCTGCATAATTACCACCTCTTATCCAAGAACAAGTCCAAGCTGCTCAAGGTTACTCCAAACCACTTAATGACCCATATTCAAATTCATATAATCCTGGTTGGAGAAACCATCCTAATTTCTCTTGGAAACCACAACAGACTCAGGCTCAGACTCAAATCCCACCAGTTCAAAATTATCAAAATAGGCCCCAGTACCAGAACTATGCCTATAATAAGGGACAACCTAGTCAGTCTTCTTAACCACTGCATTATAATCAGCCCTCATACCCACCTCCTCATCAACAGACCAATCTAGCCGATGATAAATTTAATCAACTTCAATTAATTAATTCTAAGCCAACAACAATCAATTGCCAGGCTAGAAGCTCAAATAGGATAATTAGCTGAGTCTAGCATGAGGAGAGAACCAGGTCAATTACCAAGCCAACCAATTGCAAATCCTAAAAATAATCCATCCAATGTCTATCAACCACCTAGATTTACTCATCCATCTAACATTCCACCTAAGAATCCCCAATTAGAAAATGCCAAAGCAATATCTGAACTTAGAAGTGGTAGGATTCTTAAGGACCCATATCAAGACCAGGTGATAGAGGCCAATACTGATGTTAGCCAAGATTTGAAGAAATTTGAAGAAGAGGACTAATCATATAGAAGAACCTGAGCTTAGGACTGGTACTGACACTGATAAGATAGATAAAGAAAAGAAGAGAATAGATGAATTACCTGAGACCATATAAACCCAAAGCCCCATTTCCCTTCGGCCTTAGAAGCAGGCTCTTCTCGTAAAAAGCAAGAAGCATGCAACAAGGAGCTAATGGAACTATTTAAACAAGTTCATATTAATTTATCCCTCCTCGATGCAATTCAGCATGTTCCCTGGCCTATGCTAAATTTCTTAAAGAACTCTGCACCCAAAAGCGTGAGCCACGAACCACCAAAAGAGTTATGCTATCCGAGGATGTAAGTGCGGTCCTGTTAAATCCAATACCTCAAAAGATGAAAGATCCTGGTGCACCCTTAATTTCATGTGTTATAGGAGGTATAACCTTTAACCGAGCATTACTAGACTTAGGAGCTAGTGTAAACCTACTTCCAACCTCGGTTTATGAAAAATTTGGGATTGGAGAATTAAAACCCACATCAGTTCATTTTGCAATTAGCTGATAGATCTATAAAAACACCATGTGGTTTGATTGAGGATGTTCTAGTTAGAGTAGACAAATATTATTTTCCTAGTAGACTTTCTCATACTTGACATGGAACCATCCCAAGAGCTGAACCAAAATCCCATAATTTTAGGACGTCCATTCTTAGCAACTGCCAATGCCAATATCAACTGTAAAATGGGAGCTATGGACATTTCTTTTGGGAATCAAAAAGTAAGAATTAATGTTTTTAATACCCCAAAGTACACCCAAGAGGAGGAAGACTGCTTTGTAATCAATCAGGTAGATGAAATAGTTGAATCTAATTCCTCCTTAGATTTACTGCAAGATGATGAACCCACTGAAGAAACTCAAACCCAGGAAGTAAATGCCCTGCTTAATTCACCTCAACCATCACATTCATTACCTTGGTCAGTGAAAGTTGAGCCCTTACCCGAGCGAAAAATTGAACCATTACGTCCTTCAATTCAGGCCCCACCACAACTTGAACTAAAACCTTTACCTGAATCACTTAAGTATGTATTTTTAGGATCAAAGAAAACCCTACCAGTAATAATTGCTTCCAACTTAACTACTGAACAGGAAAACCAATTGGTAAATATTCTAAAAACAGATAAGGAGGCCATAGTGTGGACCGTCATCGATTTAAAAGGAATTAGTCCGTCAATATGCTTGCACCATATTTATACAGAAGATAATGCCAAACCAACTCGAGAGATGCAAAGACAGCTTAACCCTAACATGCAAGAAGTAGTCAAGAAAGAGGTAATTAAATGGTTAGATGCTGGAATTGTTTATCCTATCTCTGACAGCCACTAGGTGAGTCCCACACAAGTTGTTCCAAAGAAATCTGGACTTATGGTTGTTTGCACTGAACATGAAAACTTAGTACCAATACAACTTTTTACTGGGTGGTGTGTCTGCATAGATTATAGAAAACTCAATACAACTACCCAAAAAGATCACTTTTTCTTATCCTTTATCGATCAAATCCTAGAAAGACTAGCAGGCCAACAATACTTTTGCTTTTTAGATGGATACTCAGGATACAATCAGGTAGCAATCTATTCAGGAGATCAGGAAAAGACCATCTTTACATGTCCCTATGGAACCTTTGCTTTCCGTAGAATGCCATTCGGATTATATAATGCACCTGCAACTTTTCAAAGGTGCATGATGTCAATATTTTCAGATATGATAGGAGATTTCTTAGAAATATTCATGGATGACTTTTCAATCTTTGGAGAATCTTTTGAGAGTTGCCTCAACAATTTGAAGAAAATATCAAAATGATGTATTGAGGCTAATCTAGTGTTAAGTTGGGAAAAGAGCCACTTCATGGTTCAAGAGGGGATCGTTTTAGGATATATAGTATCTAAGAAAGGGATTAAGGTAGATAAAGCTAAAGTTGAACTAATTTCTAAACTTTCTTCTCCCACTTCTCTCAAACAAATTCGATCTTTTCTTGATCATGTAGGATTCTATCATCGCTTCATCAAAGAGTTCTCTAAAATTTCTTGTCCTTTGTGTAATCTCCTTCCTAAGGATGTTTCTTTTAACTTTGATAAAAATTATCTTAAAGCTTATGAAATCTTAAGAGAAGCTGTAATCAAAGCTCCAATCATACAACCTCCTAACTGGTCACTACCTTTTGAAATTATGTGCGACGCCTCAGACTTTGCCATAGGAGCTATCCTGGGCCAAAGGGTAAACAAATATCCTATAGTGATCTATTATGCCAGTAGAACTCTGAATGAAGCACAAATGAATTATACCACCACTGAAAAAGAGTTGCTAGCCATTGTGTTTGCCCTAGAAAAGTTTAGATCATATCTATTAGGATCAAAAATCATAATTTACTCGGATCATTCAGCCTTGAGATACCTGCTCTCAAAGAAAGATGCTAAACCATGATTAATTAGATGGATCTTACTGCTACAAGAATTTGATATTGAAATTCGAGATAAGAAGGGATCTAAAAATGTTGTAGCAGACCATCTATCTAGGATCCTAGTTAAAGATAGTGAACCTGTATCAATCAGAGAATCTTTTTCAGATGAACAATTGTTAACAGTTTCACATACAAAGACTCCTTGGTTTGCAGATATTGTCAATTACTTAGTCATAGGATAAATTCCTGATGGCTGGTCTAAGAATGAAAAGGATCGATTCTTTGCTCAAATCAAATATTATTTTTAGAAAGATCCTGAGCTTTTTAGAATTTGTGCTGATCAAATCATTCGTAGATGTTCCTGAATCTGAACAATGGAGTATCTTATAATTTTGTCATACCCTTGCTTGTGGAGGACATTTTTCTGGATGAAAAACTACGGCCAAAGTATTGCAGAGTGGTTTTTATTGGCCAACATTATTTAAGGATGCCCATACTTTTAGTCAGGAGTGTTTTAAGTGTCAAGCCTTAGGGAATATTTCAAAGAAAGACATGATGCCTTTAAACCCCATCTTAGTAGTAGAAATTTTTGATGTATGGGAAATTGATTTTATGGGACCTTTTCCACCTTCCAATGGATTTGAATACATTTTGGTAGCTGTCGATTATGTTTCTAAATGGATTGAAGCAATAGCAACATGAACCAATGATCATAAAGTAGTCTTAAAATTTATTCAGAAGAATATCTTTTCTAGGTTCGGATTTTCACGTGCTATCATTAGTGATGGAGGTACCCATTTTACAAATCACCAATTTCGAACTTTATTACGAAAATATGGGGTGACACATAAGATAGCTACACCATACCATCCGCAAACAAGTGGCCAGGTAGAAGTCTCTAATAGAAAAATTAAGAATATCTTACAAAAGACTATTAGGCCTGATCGAAAAGATTGGTCAGATCGATTAGATGATGCATTATGGGCCTATAGGATAGCTTATAAAACCCCTATTGGAATGTCTCCCTATAGATTAATCTATGGAAAAGCATGTCACCTTCCGGTAGAACTTGAACATAAAGCATATTGGGCAATAAAATAATTAAATTTTCAATTTAAACAAAGCTGGTTCCAATCGGATGTTACAATTGAGTGAATTAGAAGAATTAAGGCAAGAAGCTTATGAAAATTCAAAAATCTATAAGGAAGAAAATGAAAGCCTTCCATGATAAACATATTTCAAGGAAAACCTTTGAACCAAATCAACAAGTCTGGTTATTTAACTCAAGGCTTCGATTATTTCCCTGAAAAATTAAAATCCAGATGGGATGGACCTTACATAGTTAATCATGTATTCCCACATGGTGCAATCAAACTCTATGATCCCAGGACTAAAAATTTTTTTTAAGGTAAATGGTGCTGATCCAACTCCTCTCATCCTCTCAACAATCACAATCCTTTGTGAAATCAGATCTAAATCTGATTGGTTGGAATAGAGAGCCTCTGGATTCCTCCTTAGAGTTGCCTAAAGACCAGTCAAAACTGGTTTAGTAGAACTCTGATTGGAATCCAAAATGGGAGTGTGAGTCTTGTCCAACAAGGATCCTAAGGCCTTCTACCATTGAGCTCACGCCACCCTTGGACGTGCGCCCTTCTCCTTGCCAGGTTTCGGTAGGGGGACAAGCCCCACCAGCTCTCCAATAGGTGATGAACATGTGGTCAAAAGTCAAAGGTTCAATGGTCAACGTTTGACCAGTCAATGGTAGACTTTTGACCAAAGTCAAAGAACAGAAAATGGCAGGTGACCAAAAATGGCAGGTAAATGTCTTACAAATAAGACAACCTATTCTGACTTGGACAACCTCCAGTCAAGACCATATGAAGGCCTCTGATTGACCAAAACTCTTTGGCTCATCAGGACAACTTATTTATGATAGTAAAGAAGAACGTTAGGGTTCAATCGAGTGCTAGCCGATTTCTTGAACCATAATTGAAATCTCATTCAGATTATTGAACTAGATCAGTTCAATTGATGATCACCGATTCAAACCTTGTTTGTGTGACCAGTTAGGTTCAGTCTGTATGGTAATGGATATGTCATGATCTTCTATCATAGACATCATCGAACTCCTTCGATGGATCAGAACTTTCTGATTCGACAGCCTAGAAATGATCGATCATCTATCATTCTAATTGCTCCAAATCCACCAGTGACACCTAGCAGTATATGGTGGCAACCCATCAGAGCTGAATGCGAACTCTGGTGCAGCTACTGTGTGATTCAGTTCTTCTATCTTGAGCCCCGATCAGATTAGGGTTAAGGTGATACGCACAACCCCTAGTCCTCTGTCAT
>QRFJ01002092.1:76682-101675 GCA_006176705.1 Cocos nucifera | reverse complement strand
TCACAAGAGGTCTATAAATAAGACCCTGCGCCCAACCCTAATCAAAAGTCTTATTGAATGAGATTTCCCATGCCCCAAGGCTGCCTCTCCCCTCCTTCTCCATGCCATAGTCTCTTCTCCCCTTGCTCTCCACGTCCAAAAGGGTTTTGGATTTAGTTTGGTGCGATTCAGATCAAGGAAAGGCGATCAAAAGCAAGAAGGCTGCGCTGCTGCAAAAGGACGACTGCAGATCTTCAAAAGAGTTTTGAAGATCCTCCAGATCAGATCCAGATCTGATTTTTGGAGGTGTGATAGAGAAGAAGAGGTTCTCTAGATCCAACCTGAGTGGATACCGGTAGAGGCCAGGCGCTTGCGTGGCTAAGATCCAGAACCTTCCGCTGCAATCAGGATCATCTATAGGATAATAGGATTACCCAATTCAGGTAAATTGAATTTGATTTAATTTATCTTATTTTATTTTATTTATTAAAATAATAAGAATTAGATCTGAAACATATCAAGATCTGATTAAGGTCAAGAGAAAATTTTTAAAATATATCTCTTGATCTAATCAGATCTGAACGAACCTGGATCGGGAAATCAGGATTTCCCTTCAGATGGACCACTCCAAGAGTTGGAGACGAATGCATCATTGTATTTTAATATAGCAAAATCTTAGCCAGGATAATCCATGAGATGGAATTGATATTTTGAAATACAATGTGGATGACCTAATTAGGGTTGATAGTTAAACTCTGAGGTATCCTATGAGCTTTTTGGTCAAGAGGATGAATTATATAAAAACTATATCCATATGGATTCTAAGGATGTTGTTCCATACATTCGACTTATCCGACCATCAGATACCATTGCTAGATGATTACTTTAATTGGTATAGAAATTAATTTTTGTGCTATTAGCTTAGGTTTCAATCTATGGGATCACATACATAAGAGTTTTCGATCTGATCGACTGGTTGACCGATGATTAAGAATCATTCTAATATTCAACAATCAATATGATTGATATTTAACCTAGTGTATGTATTATAGGAGAATCGATTAGCAATAGAATTGCTAATTAGCTTAATATCTTTAAGCCAGAGGGTTGAGATTAAGTCTAATTAAATATAATTTAATTAGAATTGGTTTGAGCTTGATTGGATCAAGTCCAATTGGTGTATTGGATGAGCCAATTGTAAGAAAGAACTAGTCCTAGTTCAATTAGGACTTTTATTAACACAATCTCTAATTTGATTAGAAATTAAATTTAATTAAATTTGATTTAATTTATATCTTGGTTGGACTAAGACCTACTCTAATTGGGACTAAGACCAAGTCAAAATATGAATCCTAGTATGACTAGGATTCCCTAACCTTGTGCCACCTTAGTCCCAATGCCACCCACGCCCTTCTTTGAATTTTGATTCATGAAAACTCCTCTCCCCAGGCTCTTCACACACACCCCATCTCTCGCTCTCCTTCTTATATGGCAAGTTGTTGTGGACCAAGTCAAAGGAAGGTAGTTTGTTTTATTTTCAAATTCTATATGATAGAATCCTAACAAATCAAATCTCTTCCCATATTGTGTCACCCACACCTCCTATTTTTCCTCTGAAATATTTGGTGGAATAGAGGAAATTTTGTGCGCCCCTTGTTGGTGGTCCATGTCAAAAAAATAGGAGTGGGCACCCAAGAGTTGGGCGCTCCATATGTTGCCTTATTTGGACATACCTTGTCTAGGTATTTGACCTAGATAAGGATTCCTACATAACTCAATATAAGAAGGGTCTTTGGACCTAATTTTTCATGAGCAATCAAATCTGAGAGAGGGCATTTGGGGCATGGGAAAATCTAGGAGAGAAAGAGCTAGGGCGTGGGACTTTGTAGAGACACAATATCTTATGTCTTCGAGAGAGAAACAAGAAAGAAGAAGGATCTTCTTTCAGGGTTCTTCTTCTACATCTCTTCCTCCATTTGTTGTGAGTTTTGAGAGTGTCTCTAATTCACAAAGTCTTCCTTCTTCCTTCTACTTATTGGAGAGACCAAGTTTCAAAGAAGAAAGATCCAGATCAACCATCGAAGAAAGATTAGCACAGTACTAGCATACTATGCTGATTTTCAGCCATTGGATTTTTGATCAGCGATCGAGGACTCATGTCGACATCTTGTAGAAGCCACATGCATGTGTGGCTCATAGCATCAACCTTAACTCTAGATCAGTGAGTTAGAAAGTATAACTTGCAAAGGTAAGAAAGATCTGATCTCTTTTCTGATATCTAGATTTGATCTAGCATGTTCTAATGTTGATACGATCAGCATGTTATTTTTTTATCTTTTAATTTTTAATTTAATAGCATCCTTTAATCATATAATAGAATTCTAGATCTAGTATTTTATGTTATTTTATTCTTGAATTAATATGATTAATTCATCTCGTCTGCTATAATTTTGAAAAAGTTTCAAAAGCTAATCATAGAACTCTAGATCTATTTCCTTCACCTCTCCCTCGTCGTTCTATTCTCACATCACCCCTTCTCTCCCCTTGGATACCTCTTGCCTCCTTCTCTGAACCCCTGGCTGCCTCCTACCTCCCCGAACTCCCAATCGTTCAATTCCCCCACCACCCTCCTCTCCCCCATCGTTCTATTCTCCTGCCACCCTCCTCTCTCCAACCCCTGATCGCCTCCTGCCTTCTCGAACCCTGCCCTTTGGTTCAACTCACCACCCTTCTTTTCCCTGGCTAGCAGCCTCCCCTCAGTTGCATCGACCGCTTCCAAGCCTCTACTGTCTCGATCCCCCTGGCTGCACTAGGCCCGCCTCCCCGAGCCACCTCACCCAACCTTGTCTCCCCCCGACTGCCTCCTGCCTTCTTCCCAGAACTGTTGGGAATTGTGTCCCAAAGTCAATCATCAATTTTTTGATAGTTGAGATATTATAATTAATTTATTAATTAATAAAAAATATTTTAGCATCTTTTTTCATCATAAGTTTACATCTTCTAATGAACTCCATTATTGTGATGAAGTCCTTAGGACTATTTAGTTTCGATAAAGAGAGAATTTATCGATTAGTTCTTAAATTTATTCATGATCTAAATGATAGGCTGTTAATTAGGACAACAACGTCTATCGAGCATAGATCGCTATATGCCATATAGGTTGGTTGTCCTCTTAACCAAGGTATGTATGGAGATACTGGTATGGCATACAGGTGAGATGTATGGGTACATCATCATTGAACATGAACCAACTCTAGAGCATTCTACTATCGAGAATGTCTCTGATGGGATATAGGTATAAGTATCCCTTAGACCTGAGATCACCTCAGTGACTTACAAGCAACTCACTATGCTTTGGTACCGGACTAACTGAATTTCTTAATTCAGCAATGGAAGGCTTCTGGGCACAATCAAGTACTTATGCAAAGTCAGAGTGTGATCAAGATGGAAATTGACCACTCCAAGAGTTGGAGAAGAATGTATCACTTGTATTTCAATATAGCAAAATCTTGGCCAGGATAATCCATCAGATGATTTTTATAATTTTGAAAATATAATGTGGACAATCCTGATCAGAGTTGAATAGTTGAAACTCTGATGTGTCCTACAAGCATTATAGGTCAAGGAGATGAATTATATGGAAACTTATATCCGCATGGATTCTAAGGATGATGTTCTACACCTTCGACCTATTCCGGTCCATCGGGTATCATTGCTAGATGATTACTTCGATTGGTATAGAAAATTTATTTCTATGCTATCGACTTAGGTTTGGAACCTATGAAGGTCACACACATTAGAGCTTTATGATCTGATCGGATGGTTGATCAATGATTAAGAATCATTCTAGGGTTAAACAATCAATATGATTGGTGTTTAACCTAGTGCAAGTGTTGTAGGAGGATCGATTAGCAATTGGATTGCTAATTGGCTTAATTTGATTAAGCCAATAGGCTGAGATTAAGTTTAATTAAATATGATTTAATTAGGATTTAGTTTAGGCTTGATTGGATCAAGTTCTAATTAGTTTATTGGATAAGCCAAGTGCAAGGAAGAACTAGTCCTAGTCTAACTAGGACTTGGATTAACCAATTTTTTAATTTGATTAGAAAAATAAATTAAATTTAAATCTAATTTAATTAAGTTCTTAAATAGGTTAGGATCCTTATTTAATTGGATTGGTTTAATCTTGATTTTATTTGGTTAAAAGATCTTGTTTGACCAAGTCAAAATAGGAGTCCTAGTGTGACTAGGACTCCCTATCTCCTTGCGCCACTTGGTCCTCAATGCCCCCATACCCTATTTTTTAGGTATTTCTTACATGAAAAATTCTCCTTTCTTTCTAATTTTCATGCCCCCTCTCTCTTCTCCAAGTTCATATTTGGCAAGTTAGGTTGGAAGACCAAGTCAAAGGAGGAATTAGTTTTTGCTTAGGATTCTATGAGATAGAATCCTTGTTGACCAAAACATCCTTTCCTTGAGTGCCTCCCCCTCTTTTAATTAATTTTTCTCTTATTCCATGAAAATAATCTTCTTTTTTGTGCACCCTCCCTTACTAGTCCATGCCAAAAATTGTGGAGGAGGCGCCCAAGAGTTGGGCATGCCCCAACAACTTCTCCATGTTTGGATATTCCTAGTCTAGGAATTTTGACCTAACTTGGACTCTTCTTTTTTCTATTTATTGGGTGAATTTTATTCTAATTTTTTATAGAATATAGAGCTTTGGGAGAGGTTTGGGGTGTGCAAAAAATCAAAGGAAGAGGATCCTTGGGCATGGGGGTTCCATAGGCACCAAACTAGGTATCTAGGTGAGAGAAAAGAGAAGAAGAAGAGGGTCTTCTTCTAGGGCTGTTTTATTTTCAATCTCTCTTCCTTTCTTTTGAGTTGAAATTTTTTTCTAAGAAAGACTTAGATCAGTAAACTCTCATCTTTATTCTCATATTTTAGGAGAGTCCAAATTTTGAAAGAAGGGAAGCTTCGGATCGACCATCGAAGAAGGATCAGCACAGTACTAGCATGCTTGTGCTGATTTCCTGCATCGGACTTCAGATCAAAGATCGTAGGCTCGTGTAGGATGACTCCTAGAGGTCGGAACGCATGTTGCAGCTCATGACTTTCATCCTTAAGTCTAGGATCAGTAAGTTAGAATATCTAAACTTGCTCAGGTAATAGATCTGATCTATAAACTTCATACCTGCATTTGATGTAGTGTATAGATCTAGGTTGATTTGATCAACCTTTTCTTTCTTGTTTGATTTTAATTTTTTTATAATTTAATATCATGCCTTGATCATATAATAGATCTGAAGATCTAGGTATTTATATGATTTATTTAAATAAATATTTAATTTATTTAAGCCTTTTGCTGTAAGATCTTGAAAAAATTTCAAGATCTACCTATGAAAACCCTAGATCAAGAACCTGGTTCCTTCAATTGGTATCAGAGCCTAGGTTCTTATTACATGAATTTTTATGCATGTCTTAGATTATTTCTTAGATTAAATCTAATTTATAATTTAATTATTAAATTTAAAATTAAAAAAAAAATTCAGATCTCAAACTGTCATAAGGTTGTCATGCTGTAAGGTTTATCTCTTACAGTATTTTCCTAGTTCGTGATGATTTGACTCTAATCATAAATTTATTAGATTTGACTAATTTTATTTATAATTTAATAGATTTAAAATAGTTTTAGATCTAAAAATAAAATATTTTAGATTGCACGGACTGCCATAGGTTGTCCTGCTGTAAGGTTTACCCCTTATAGTGAATAGGTTGTCCTAGTACGTGTGCTGATCTAAAATATTGATCATAAAATTTTAGATTAGATCTAAAAGATTTTATGATCTGATTAAAAATATTTTAATCTAATTTTAATCATCATAAATATGTTAGATTTGATCTAGGAAAGATTTATGATTGATTATTATTGAAACTATTTCAATTACATGAACCTTGTTTAGATTAGATCTAAAGTAGATTCATGTTTATTTTACTTGCATATTGATTATAAATCAAACATGCAACTTGGTTGATAGAACCATATTGTAAAAATATTTTACAAACATGAAAACTATTTTTGAAAAGCCAAACCCCAACCCTCAGCCCAAAACTTAATTAAGAATTAAGAAGTTGTTTGATTAGGTTCTAGGATTGTAAATTGAAGATCCTATGACACGAATCATAACACATTGGGTTAATGGGTTAGTGGGATTAGGTCCATTAATTGGGTTAGACCTAGGGTTAGATTAAAGAATGGACTTAATTAGAGAATTGACTAAATCTAATCAATTATTGTCTTAGATTAGGTCAAGGATTCTCTAGATCAATTACAATAGTTGTAGTTGGTCAAGTCCATGTCTTTAACAAGATCCAAGATGGACTTGATTCTTGGCTACGCGGTCTAGCATGAACTGTTAGGTTGATCTAATTGAAACTAATTAAACCAGTTGGTGTCTAAGATAAATTAGACCAGTGGTTTTTAATTGGTAGCTCGCTTACCTATATTGCCATTTCTGATGGTGTCTAAGGCAAGCCTGGTAGACCCTTCCACTGATCGAACTTACCTGATCTCTTAGTGAGATTATGTTTTGATCAGATTGCTTAACTATTCGAGCTGACCCATGTCAGCTAGGTAAATCAGTTTGACTGATTTAGGTGCTCCTAGACCAGCCTATTAATGGTCTCCTTTAAGCTTGACTTGGTGAAGTTAGTGGAAGGATCATGACAAGCTGGTTAATCTGACCTACTACTTGCTTCTATAAATTAAATCCTCTAAAATTATTAGGTCCCTAAAATGAAATAGTTATATGATAACTGGATCATAGCCTCCCATTAAAGTGGATGATAATGGATCCATCAGTTGGATAATCATTGGAGGTCCAAAGGCCTGGTGCTTATCAGTTGATGGAATTATCATTCATTATATGATCTCTTGGATACATCTTTTTAAATGGTGGTTAGGTGGACCAACCAAAGTTGGGCTTGATCATTCATTGGTTGGATGGGCCAAGTATGGTTATGTTAATGGTTGGACCTAACTGGATCCTTTTCTGAGAAGGCCAAAGCCAACTGATCAGGACTTGGGGCAAAATTTAATTATTGAAAATTATTTGAAGAAATAATTGGTTATGAACCTATCCTTAGATGTACATGGGTGGACCAACCAAAGTTGGGCTTGTGTACAGTCTATGTGGATTCTAGTACCCACTAAGAAATTAGGATAATTCCTTGAATTGGAGGTAAAGGCCACCAATTCGAATAAAATAGTGGAAGAAATCTTTTAATTAAAGTCCAAATCTTTAGGTTTAATGAATCAATTACTAACTAGGTTTTGATTTTCCTTTGTGCAGACATGGCCACTTCTCTATCACTTTGCTCATTGTTGGATAATGATAAGTTGATGGAATCCAACTTCGGTAGCTGGTACCGAAAGTTGAAGATTGTCTTGGAGCATGAACGGATCCTATATGTGCTGACGGATCCTGCACCTGAGGAGTCAGTTGCCAATGCATATGGAACAGTCAGAGACACTTATCAGAAGTGGCTCAGTGACCAAACCACGTGTGCTGCACTATGCTGACTACGATGAGCGACGAGTTCAGTCGCAAGTTTGAGATAGCTCAGCCAAATGAAATGCTTCAAGTGTTGGAGAATTCTTTTGGCACACCCGATGACATTGAGAGGCACAAGACTAGTTGTGCCATCTTCAATGCCAAAATGTAGGATGGTGCCCCTGTCACTGATCATGTATTGTACATGATCGAGCTGATAGAGCGCTTGAGCAAGCTTGGCTTTTTCTTGCACAAACAATTTAGAAAAGATGCAATACTGAACTCGCTGCCCAAGTCTTATCTCCTATTCCTTGCACATTATAGAATGTCAAAGCCTGAAGTGGACTACCACTGGTTACTAGGGTTACTTCAAAACTTGAGAAGGATCACCAACTCCATAAGGAGTCGATGAACTTAGTGGGAGGTTCGTCTTCTCGTTCTCGATTCTTTGGAAAAGGGAAGAAGAACAAGAAGAATAAAGTCAAGAAGGTGCATGTTCATGCTAGGACCCCTATGCAGGCTCAGACCCTAAAGACCAAGTCCAACATGAATCAAGCTGAATGCTTCTTTTACAAGAAGCTGGGGTACTGGAAGAGGAACCATCCTCAGTACATTGCCACCCTGGACTCGAATAGGTAGAGAAAGAATCAAGCTGTTGCTGGACAAGATATTTATATGATAACTTCTTGCAATTTCTCTATTTGTGATGTTACCGATTGAGTATTGGATACCGATAGCCCTTACCATATTTGCAATTCATTGTAGGGGTTGTAAATCAGTAGAAGATTTGAGCAAGGCAAGAGATTCCTAAATGTTGGAGATGGAAGATCAGTTCCAGTTTTAGCTTTAGAAATTTTGAAACTTGTATTTGAATCTCATACCATTGTTCTTAGTGATTGTCATTTCTGTCCTAGTTTCTTTTTAAATATCATTTTTGTAGGCCTTTTGGCTATAAACAATTATGAAATTTCAATAAAGAAATGAGTTTATAATGTCATTGTGAATGATGTTACTGCTTTCTATGGACAATTGAACAATGGTGTATATATGTTATCACAATCTATTAATGTAGTCTATTCTACTGGCAAGCATCCTAGATTAGATAGTATATCAGATATCTACTTATAGCACTGTAGGCTAGGTCATATAAACAAGAATAGGATAAATAGGTTGACTCAAGAGGAAATCCTCAAAGTTAATGATTGTGAATCACTTCCAACCTGTGAGTCCTATCTTCTTGATAAAATGACCAAGTCATCTTTTACTGAAAAAGGTGAGAAAGCCAATGAGCTCTTAGGTCTAGTATATATTGATATATGTGGACCAATGAGTACAAGTACTAGAGGTGGATATGTCTACTTCATCACTTTCACAGATGATCTATCTAGATATGGATATATCTATCTGATGAAACATAAGTCAGATTTTTTTGAAATGTTCAAATGATTCCGAAGTAGAAAAACAAACTTGAAAGAGTATTAAAATTCTTCGATCTGACTGAGGAGGAGAATACCTTTCTGGTGAGCTTCTCACATATCTAGGAGAGAATGAAATTCTCTTCCAATGGACTCCTCCTGGAACACCATAGCATAATGATGTGTCTGAAAGGAGGAATCGGACTCTATTAGACATAGTCTGATCCATGATGGAATTTGCCAGCTTGTCGATATCCTTCTGAGGATATGCACTCAAATCGACTTGTTATCTATTAAATAGGATTTCAAGTAAGTCTATAGTTAAAATCCTATATGAGATATGGACAGGGCGTAAGCCAGCACTTTCACACCTTAGGGTTTGGGGGTGCCCGGCTTATGTCAAATGGTTAGTTACAGACAAACTTGGACCTAGGTCTGACAAGTGTACATTCATAGGGTATCCAAAAGAGACCAAAGGATACTATTTCTATCATGCTGATGAACAAAAGGTGTTCGTCAGCCTTAGAACAACCTTTTTGAAAAAGAAGTTCCTTAATGAAGGAACCATTGCCTCTAAGGTCGAACTTAATGAAGTTCAATAGGTAGAAAGTCTGACACAGAATATTGAACCTAAGTCGGATTTGATCAGATCAGATCCGAAGCCTAGTGAACCCACACCATTAAGGCAATCCGGTAGAGTATCCTGCTATTCGGACAGATACTATGGATTCTTGGTCTAGGATGGTGATCCCATCAAATTTGATGAGAATGATGAGGACCCGATCACTTATATGGATGTGATGCAGAGATCCGACTCTGAGAAATGGCTAGAAGCCTTGTGATCCAAAATGGATTTCATGAAGGTTAATGATGTATGGACATTAGTTGACCCACCTGTAGGGGTTAAACCCATTAGGTGTAAATGGATCTTTAAAAGGAAGAGGGGCACAAACGAAAAGGTGGAGACCTATAAAGTCCATCTGATTGTCAAGGATTATCGTCAACGTTATAGTATTGACTATGATGAGACGTTCTCTCCTATGGCAATGCTCAAATCTATTCAGATCATGCTTGCTATTGCTGTCCATCTGGACTATGAGATCTGGTAGATGGATGTGAAGATAATTTTTCTAAATGAAGAGCTGACCGAAGAGATGTATATGATATAATTTGAAGGATTCACATCCACAGATGAGTCCAAGGTGTGCAAGCTTTAGAGATCCATTTATGGATTGAAGCAGGCATCTCAGAGTTGGAACATGTGTTTTGATAAAGTGATCAAAACGTATGGCTTCGTTAAGAATGGAGAAGAACCCTGCATTTATAAATGGACAAATGGTCCAGTAGTGGTATTTCTTATTTTGTATGTGAATGATATTCTCTTAATCGGAAATGTTATGCCCACACTAGAAGGAATAAAAGTCTGGTTGTCATTATAATTTTTCATGAAGGATTTGAGTGAAGCATCCTACATCCTAGGGATTAAGATCTATAGGAATAGATCTAAAAGGATGCTTGATATATCACAATCCACATACGTAGAAACTGTGCTGAAGAGGTTCAGCATGGAGAATTCTAAAAAGGGCTATCTTTCGATAGGCCAAAAAATTTTTCTCTCTAAGATGGATTGTCCGACAACTCCTGAAGAGAGAGAGCATATGAGTAAAATTCTATATGCATCAATAGTGGGTCTATTATGTATGCAATGACATGTACGAGACCAGACGTGGCATACTCACTAGGAGTAGTGAGTAGATACCAGTCTGATCCTGGAGAAAATTACTGAAAGGTGGTTAAAACCATCCTTAAGTATTGAGAAAAACTAAGGACCAATGGTTGGTTTATGGTGAGTTAGATCTAAAGATTATGGGGTATATAGACTCTAGCTTTCAATCTGACTATGATGATAGTAAAAGTATGTCACGATATATCTTTACTCTAAATGGTGGAGCCATCTGCTTAAAAAATTTCAAGCAGCATACAGTGGCAGACTCTGTTTGCGAAGTAGAGTATATGGCAGTATCAAATGCAGCAAAGAAAATTGTGTGGCTAAGGAAGTTCATCACCGAGCTTGGAGTGGCACCCTCCATTGATGGTCCAGTCCTGCTCTACTACGGCAGCACTGGCGCCACAGCTCAGACAAAGGAATTAAAGGCACATCAGTAAACCAAGCATATTATGCACCGCTTCTATTTGGTCCGTAAGATCGTGGATCATGATGACGTCGACCTTCAGAAGATCAACGGAAAGGAGAACCTAGCCAACCCCTTCACTAAAGCTCTAGCAATCAAGGAGTTCAACAACCATAAGTCAAAGATGGGTTTTAGATACTGTGCCAAGTGGCTTTAGGACAAGTGGGAGTTATTGAAAATTATGTCCCAAAGCCAATCGTCAGCTTGTTGATAGTTGAAATATTATAATTAATTTATTAATTAATAAAATATATTTTGGCATCTTTTTTCATCATAAGTTTATATCTTCTAATGAACTCCATTATTGTGATGAAGTCCTTAGGACTATTTAGTTTTGATAAAGAGAGGATTTATCGATTAGTCCTTAAATTTATTTATGATCAAATGATAGGCTGTTAATTAGGACAACAGCATCTATCGAGCATCGATCGCTATATGCCATATAGGTTAGTTGTCTTCTTAACCAAGGTGTGTAGAGATACTGGTATGGCATATAGGTGAGATGTATGGGTACATCATCATTGAACATGACCAACTCCATTGTATTCTACTATCGAGAATATCTCCGATGGGATATAGGTATAAGTATCCCTTAGACCTAAGATCACCTCAATGACTTGCAAGCAACTCACTATACTTTGGTACTGGACTAACTGAATTTCTAATTCAGTAATGGAAGGCTTTTGGGCACAGTCAAGTACTTGCAAAGTCGGAGTGTGATCAAGATGGAATTGACCACTCCAAGAGTTGGAGAAGAATGTATCACTGTATTTCAATATAGCAAAACCTTGGCTAGGGTAATCCATCAGATGGATTTGGTATTTTGAAATATAATGTGGACAATCTGATTAGAGTTGATAATTGAACTCTGATGTATCCTACGAGCATTGTGGTCAAGGAAATGAATTATATGAAAACTATATCTACATGGGTTCTAAGGATGGTGTTCTACACCTTCGACTTATCTGGTCATCGAATATCATTGCTAGATGATTACTTTGATTGGTATAGAAATTTATTCTTATACTACTAGCTTAGGTTCAGACCTATGAGGTTACACACATTAGAGCTTACGATCTGATCAGATTGTTGATCAACGATTAAGAATTATTCTAGGGTTAAACAATCAATACGATTAATGTTTAACCTAGTGCAAGTATTGCAGGAGGATCGATTAGCAATTAGATTGCTAATTGGTTTAATTTGATCAAACCAATAAGTTGAGATTAAGTCTAATTAAATATAATTTAATTAGATTTGGTTTGGGCTTGATTGGATTAAGTTCAACTGGTTAATTGGATAAGCTAAGTGCAAGGAAGAACTAGTCCTAGTCTAACTAGGACTCGGATTAATCCAATTTTCTAATTTAATTAGAAAATAAATTAAAATTAAATTTAATTTAATTAAGTTCTTAAATGGGTTATAATCTTATTTAATTGGATTGGTTTAATCTTGATTTTATTTGGTTAAAAGATCTTGTTTGATCAAGTCAAAATAGGAGTCTTAGTGTGACTAGGACTTCCTATCTTCTTATGCCACCTTGGTCCCAATGCCCTCCATTCCTTTTTTTAGGTATTTTTCATGGAAAATCCCTTTCTTTCTGATTTCCATGCCTCCTCTCTCCCTCCAAGTCATATTTGAAAGTTAGGTGGAAGACCAAGTCAAAGGAGGAATTGGTTTTGCTTAGGATTCTATGAGATAGAATCCTTGTTGACCAAAACATCCTCCCTTGAGTGCCGCCCCCTTTTTTAATTAATTCTTTTCTTATTTTATAAAAATAATATTTTTTTTTGTGCACCCTCTCTTGCTGGTCCATGCCAAAAATTATGGAGGAGTTGCCCCGCCCCAACAACTTTTCATATTTTGATATTCCTAGTCTAGGAATTTGACCTAACTTGGACTTTTCTTTTTTCTTATTTATTGGATGAATTTTATTCTAATTTTTTCATGAAATACCAAGCTTTGGGAGAGGTTTAGGGTGTGAAAAAATTATAGGAAGAGGGTCCTTGGGCATGGGGGTCCATAGGCACCAAACTAGGTGTCTAGGTGAAAGAGAAGAGAAGAAGAAGAGGGTCTTTTTCTAGGGCTGTTTTATTTTCAATCTCTCCTCCTTTTTTTTGAGTTTTTCTTTGAGAGAATCTCAGGTCAACAAACTCTTATCTTTCTTCTCATATTTTGGAGAGTCCAAATTTTAAAGAAGAGAGCATCGGATTGACCGTCGAAGAAGGATCAGTACAGTACTAGCATGCTGTGCTGATTTTCTACATCAAATTTTAAATCAGAGATCGTAGGCTTTTGTGGATGACTCCTAGAGGCCGGACATGTGTAAGGCTCATGACTTCATCCTCAAATCTAGATCAACAAGTTAGAATATCTAATCTTTCTCAAGTAATAGATCTGATATATAAACTTCATACCTGCATTTGATGTAGTGTAGATCTAGGTTGATTTGATCAACCTTTTTTCTTGCTATTTAATTTTAATTTTTGATTTAATATCATGCCTTGATCATGTAATAGATTTGAGATCTAGGTGTTTACATGATTATTTAAATAAATTTTAGATTTATTTAAGCCTTTTGCTGTAAGATCTTGAAAAAGTTTCAAGATCTACCTATGAAATCCTAGATCTGATTCCTTCAAGAACCCCAGTTGCCTCCTATCTTTCTGAACCCTCGATTGCTCGGTTCCCCCACCACCCATTCCTCCCCCACTGATAGGAATGCGATGTTGTCGTTAAGACACCATGTTTATCAGTTTAAATTTAACTCTTTACTTTTTAAATTAATTAAAAATTATGAAGAGAGTAGTGAGTCGGATCGAATCCACAGAGAGACAATGATTTATTTCTAAAATCTTTGATTCTTTTAATTTTTATTATTTTTTTTTTAAAAAAAGAAAGGAAGGATTTTTGAAAATTAAAGTCAAAAAATAGATTTATAAATAAAAGTAGAATTTAAATTATGCAAAAATAAATTTGGTACTAAGATCTACTATTTAGATCTTAGCAACTACTTGCAATAAAATTAAAAAGCAATGAAGAATAATTAATTTAAAGAGTTAGAATTGAAAAGAACAATAAAACTTTATTTATTAAATTTAAAACTCAGATACAGAATTTAAATACAAGAAATTAAAAAAAATTAGAATTTTAATATAAGAAATTAAAAAAAAGAAAGAGAAAACTAGAAGAAGATCGTAGATCAGCATAGGCGTGGAGATGGCATAGAAGAATGACTCTTCTTCTCAGCACTGTAGCTTTGAAGCAACCTTTAACCCAGAGCTTGGCTTCCACCCTGTACCTTAGCTTCCCTTCCACCTGATCTGTCTATTTTTAGAGGCTTAGGATCCTTTTTATAGAGCTAGGAGGGTTGGATATTTATTTCTGAAGGCAATGTGGGACTAATAGCCTTTATAATCATCAAAATATAAAGAAATCCGAATAAAATTTGAATCAAAATAGCTCTGATATGACTCTGCTAAGTCTAGTGAAATCTAGCCGTTCAATAGAAATCCAACGGTCCAAAAATCATCAAAATCGGATGCATATCAGCCCAAATTAGGTTGGATTAAATTCTGACCATCCGATCGTGCGTTGATGGAGGAAATCTAGTCGCAAATCATGTGTCAGGAGTCCTAATCATCGCCGGGAGTGTTCTAGACCATCGGATCATCTCCTGGATCGAGCGCTACTGTTGGATGGTGATCCGCATGAAGTCTGAAGCTGAATCAAATCCGAAAATAACCACAGCCATTCGATCTTGACTACAAGCTACCGCAAGCATTCGATGGTGCAATTACTATTCTTATGGACCGACCGTACCGTACACGAAAACCAATCAGCGCCTTTGTTGTCGAGTGAAAAGACCAAATTTCTCTATGAGCTGCAATAAATTTCTATGGACCCTTTAAGGATCTAGGTCCATCACATGGCAAGCGCTGATTCGTCTTTGTCTGCTAAGCTGGCGGTGCACACTATGCTGTAGACCGGCTGATGGCTTCTAGGCTTGAGTCGACTAGCGTGGATGGCTTGGCGCACCGACTTGGTCGACTTGGCTCGGTGCGTTTGGATGCGCCGGCTACTGCGGCATGGTGGCTTGAGCCGTTTGAGCTGTATGTTATTTTTCATAAATTTTTTTTATTTTTTTTATTTTATTTCTTTAGAAATTCATATCTTTTTTGTTTTAGCTTCGTTTTGCTTCAAACTTATTTTATTATGATCTAAAAAATGAGCTCTTTCCATTGATTATAAAATTTTATTTTTTAATTTTTATTATTTTTTAATTAATTTTTTTAATTTATAAAAATATAAATTTCTTAAAAATTATATATAAATTAATTAATAATTTTTAAAAATTAATATAAATTAATTAATAAATTAATACTTTTATTGATAAATTTATGATACTTATCACACCCTCCAACTTAAGCTTTGCTCGTCCTCGAGTAAAGAAAGAATTTAATTTAGATCAATTACCATATTTTGTTGAGATCCTCCTTCACAAGAATAAATCTAGGATTTAAGATCAAAAGTTTAGATAGTATCACTAACTAAGTATTGAGTTTCAGAAGTAAATTTCATGGCAGATTAATCAGAAACTTTCTTAGAGTTCATCTAAAGATTTTCAGCACTTTGTTTCATGAATACTAACTTAGCATTTGGGTGTTGATTCAAAGGACAAATGAATCTTCTTTTTATCACCTATTTTGGTTAGTTTTTTATATACTCCCAAGTTAAGTGCATGAATTAAGGTAGCTTTCACACTGCTTTTTTTTTTTTTTTTGAAAATTATGCTGAGCATCCTGGCCTTTCCTTCACCGTTTGATGTGAACTTCTACATTTAAGGTGCAGAGTTCTAGTTTAGGGCAATCCACATATACTCTGTGTTTTACACTTTTTTTTTATTTTTTTTATTTAAGCAGGTAGCTCTTTCCTTAAATTCAACTTTTTTTAATTAAAGTATATATAAACCATCAATTTTTAGTGATAATTGAATCCTCAATTTAGTCTTATAATCAACACCTGCTGTGCTTTATTAATGTGCATGTGCAATTAGAAGTGCTGTTAGCCTCTAAATGACCTAAGTAGGCTACTAATGGTCTGACCAAGTAATCTGCTTCTTAACTCGCTACCATTATTAGTTAATACTTTCTAACTTTATTACTTTTCCTAGTTTATTTTGCTTAAGATTCTCTTTTCTGAAATATGATTTATCCAAAAATTTTTAAAATAATTTTATTATTATTATATATATTATATATTATATATTATTTATTTATTATTATTATTATTTTATAATATATAAATATTTTATTTATTTTTTTTTATTATTTTATTATTTATTATTTTTATTATTATTATTATTATTATTTATTTATTTATTTATTTATTTACCTCCAATTGAATTGACATTATCCTCAATGGAGAGGGAAAATAAATAAAAGGATGTAAATTATGTTTATTTATTTAGCATGGGTCTTGAAGCTTATGATCCTTTTTCAGCTTTTTGGTTCTCTAGCTTAGCCTAAAAAAAAAAATAAATTAGATTCAAAAAGTATTGGGTTGCCTATCAATAAGCACTAAGTTTATTGTCTTCAGCCAGACAAAATGCAGTTTAATTCATTATAGTTCTATTAATTGTACTTGATCAATATTTTGATTTAATGATATCCTTTCGATATATGGTTTAAGCCTTTGGCCATTTACCTTAAAAAAATTTTTAGTCCTGGGATCATAGAGTTTGATTGCACCATGTGGGAATACATGATTAACTATGTAAGGTCCATCCCATCTGGATTTTAATTTTTCTAGGGAAATAATCGAAGCCTTGAGTTAAATAACCAGACTTGTTGATTTGGTTCAAAGGTTTTCCTTGAAATATGTTTATCATGGAAGGCTTTCATTTTCTCCTTATAGATTTTTGAATTTTCATAAGCTTCTTGCCTTAATTCTTCTAATTCACTCAATTGTAACATCCGATTGGAACCAGCTTTGGTTTAAATTAAAATTTAATTATTTTATTGCCCAATATGCTTTATGTTCAAGTTCTACCGGAAGGTGACATGCTTTTCCATAGATTAATCTATAGGGAGACATTCCAATAGGGGTTTTATAAGCTGTCCTATAGGCCCATAATGCATCATCTAATCGATCTGACCAATCTTTTCGATCAGGCCTAATAGTCTTTTGTAAGATATTCTTAATTTTTCTATTAGAGACTTCTACCTGGCCACTTGTTTGCGGATGGTATGGTGTAGCTATCTTATGTGTCACCCCATATTTTCGTAATAAAGTTCGAAATTGGTGATTTGTAAAATGAGGTACCTCCATCACTAATGATAGCACGTGAAAATCCGAACCTAGAAAAGATATTCTTTTGAATAAATTTTAAGACTACTTTATGATCATTGGTTCATGTTGCTATTGCTTCAATCCATTTAGAAACATAATCGACAGCTACCAAAATGTATTCAAATCCATTGGAAGGTGGAAAAGGTCCCATAAAATCAATTCCCCATACATCAAAAATTTCTACTACTAAGATGGGGTTCAAAGGCATCATGTCTTTCTTTGAAATATTCCCTAAGGCTTGACACTTAAAACACTCCTGACTAAAAGTATGGGCATCCTTAAATAATGTTGGCCAATAAAAACCACTCTGCAATACTTTGGCCATAGTTTTTCATCCAGAAAAATGTCCTCCACAAGCAAGGGTATGACAAAATTGTAAGATACTCCATTGTTCAGATTCAGGAACACATCTACGAATGATTTGATCAGCACAAATTCTAAAAAGCTCAGGATCTTTCCCAAAAATAATATTTGATTTGAGCAAAGAATCGATCCTTTTCATTCTTAGACCAGCCATCAGGAATTTGTCCTATGACTAAGTAATTGACAATATTTGCAAACCAAGGAGTCTTTGTATGTGAAACTGTTAACAATTGTTCATCTAAAAAGATTCTCTGATTGATACAGGTTCACTATCTTTAACTAGGATCCTAGATAGATGGTCTGCTACAACATTTTTAGATCCCTTCTTATCTCGAATTTCAATATCAAATTCTTGTAGCAGTAAGATCCATCTAATTAATCATGGTTTAGCATCTTTCTTTGAGAGCAGGTATCTCAAGGCTGAATGATCCGAGTAAATTATGATTTTTGATCCTAATAGATATGATCTAAACTTTTCTAGGGCAAACACAATGGCTAGCAACTCTTTTTCAGTGGTGGTATAATTCATTTGTGCTTCATTCAGAGTTCTACTGGCATAATAGATCACTATAGGATATTTGTTTACCCTTTGGCCCAGGACAGCTCCTATGGCAAAGTCTGAGGCGTCGCACATAATTTCAAAAGGTAGTGACCAGTTAGGAGGTTGTATGATTGGAGCTTTGGTCACAGCTTCTCTTAAGATTTCATAAGCTTTAAGATAATTTTCATCAAAGTTAAAAGAAACATCCTTAGCGAAGCAGATTACACAAAGGACGAGAAATTTTAGAGAACTCTTTGATGAAGCGACGATAGAATCCTACATGACCAAGAAAAGATCGAATTTGTTTGACAGAAGTGGGAGGAGGAAGTTTAGAAATTAGTTCAACTTTAGCTTTATCTACCTCAATCCCTTTCTTAGATACTATATGTCCTAAAACGATCCCCTCTTGAACCATGAAGTGGCTCTTTTCCCAGCTTAACACTAGATTAGCCTCAATACATCATTTTAATATTTTCTTCAAATTGTTGAGGCAACTCTCAAAAGATTCTCCAAAGATTGAAAAGTCATCCATGAATATTTCTAAGAAATCTCCTATCATGTCTGAAAATATTGACATCATGCACCTTTGAAAAGTCGCAGGTGCATTACATAATCCGAATGGCATTCTACGGAAAGCAAAGGTTCCATAGGGACATGTAAAGGTGGTCTTTTCCTGATCTCCTGAATAGATTGCTACCTGATTGTATCCTGAGTATCCATCTAAAAAGCAAAAGTATTGTTGGCCTGCTAGTCTTTCTAGGATTTGATCGATAAAGGATAAGGAAAAGTGATCTTTTCGGATGGTTGTATTGAGTTTTCTATAATCTATGCAGACACGCCACCCAGTGGAAAGTCATGTGTTGGTACTAAGTTTTCATGTTCAGTGCGGACAACCGTAAGTCCAGATTTCTTTGGAACAACTTGTGTGGGACTCACCCAGTGGCTGTCAGAGATAGGATAAATAATTCCAGCATCTAACCATTTAATTACCTCTTTCTTGACTACTTCTTGCATGTTAGGGTTAAGCTGTCTTTGCATCTCTCGAGTTGGTTTGGCATTATCTTCTATATAAATATGGTGCATGCATATTGATGGACTAATTCCTTTTAAATCGATGACGGTCCACCCTATGGCCTCGTTATATATTTTTAGAATATTTAGCAATTGGTTTTCCTGTTCAGTAGTTAAGTTGGAAGCAATTATTATTGGTAGGATTTTCTTTGATCCTAAAAATACATACTTAAGTGATTCAGGTAAAGGTTTTAGTTCAAGTTGTGGTGGGGCCTGAATTGAAGGACATAATGGTTCAATTTTTCGCTCGGGTAAGGGCTCAACTTTCACTGACCAAGGTAATGAATGTGATGGTTGAGGTGAATTAAGCAGGACATTTACTTCCTGGATTTGAGTTTCTTCAGTGGGTTCATCATCTTGCAGTAAATCTAAGGAGGAATTAGATTCAACTATTTCATCTACCTGATTGATTACAAAGCAGTCTTCCTCCTCTTGGGTGTACTTTGGGGTATTAAAAATATTAATTCTTACTTTTTGATTCCCAAAAGAAATGTCCATAGCTCCCATTTTACAGTTGATATTGGCATTGGCAGTTGCTAAGAATGGACGTCCTAAAATTATGGGATTTTGGTTCAGCTCTTGGGATGGTTCCATATCAAGTATGAGAAAGTCTACAGGAAAATAGCATTTGTCTACTCTAACTAGAACATCCTCAATCAAACCACGCGGTGTTTTTATAGATCTATCAGCTAATTGCAAAATGACTGATGTGGGTTTTAATTCTCCAATCCCAAATTTTTCATAAACCGAGGTTGGAAGTAGGTTTACACTAGCTCCTAAGTCTAGTAATGCTCGGTTAAAGGTTATACCTCCTATAACACATGAAATTAAGGGTGCACCAGGATCTTTCATCTTTTGAGGTATTGGATTTAACAGGACCGCACTTACATCCTCGGATAGCATAACTCTTTTGGTGGTTCGTGGCTCACGCTTTTGGGTGCAGAGTTCTTTAAGAAATTTAGCATAGGCTGGGACATGCTGAATTGCATCGAGGAGGGGTAAATTAATATGAACTTGTTTAAATAGTTCCATTAGCTCCTTGTTGCATGCTTCTTGCTTTTTACGAGAAGAGCCTGCTTCTAAGGCCGAAGGGAATGGGGCTTTGGGTTTATATGTCTCGGCTAATTCATCTATTCTCTTCTTTCCTTTATCTATCTTATCAGTGTCAGTACCAGTCCTAAGCTCAGGTTCTTCTATATGATTATCCTCTTCTTCAAATTTCTCATCTTGGCTAACATCAGTATTGGCCTCTATCACCTGGTCTTGGTATGGGTCCTTAAGAATCCTACCACTTCTAAGTTCAGATATTGCTTTGGCATTTTCTAATTGGGGGTTCTTAGGTGGAATGTTAGATGGATGAGTAAATCCAGGTGGTTGATAGACATTGGATGGATTATTTTTAGGATTTGCAATTGGTTGGCTTGGTAATTGACCTGGTTCTCTCCTCATGCTAGACTCAGCTAATTATCCTATTTGAGCTTCTAGCCTGGCAATTGATTGTTGTTGGCTTAGAATTAATTATTGAAGTTGATTGAATTTATCATCGGCTAGATTGGTCTGTTGATGAGGAGGTGGGTATGAGGGCTGATTATAATGCAGTGGTTGAGAAGACTGACTAGGTTGTCCCTTATTATAGGCATAGTTCTGGTACTGGGGCCTATTTTGATAATTTTGAACTGGTGGGATTTGAGTCTGAGCCTGAGTCTGTTGTGGTTTCCAAGAGAAATTAGGATGGTTTCTCCAACCAGGATTATATGAATTTGAATATGGGTCATTAAGTGGTTTGGAGTAACCTTGAGCAGCTTGGACTTGTTCTTGGATAAGAGGTGGTAATTGTGCAGCCGTGGGACATTCGCTTACATGATGTGTTGGACTAGCACAAATAGAGCAAATCTCCTGATAATTAGAAGCTGGTGTGTATTGTGCAGGAGATTGTTGACCTAGATTTAGGAATTGATCTAATTTCTGGGCAATAAGATCGACTTTATCTAATTTTTGTGCTATTATGTTCAAGTCTGTCTTAGAATTAAGTTCTGGAGTTTTGATCTCATAAATTCCTGCCCATTTTTGTTGAGAAATTGATCTTTCATAAGAGGATAATGAAGCATGGTTAATAGAGTTTTCACTTAAGGTTTCAAATAAGGTATAAGCTTCATCCTCACTTTTGCTCATGAATGCACCTCCACAGGATGCATCAACCATCTGCTTATATTGATCTCCTAAACCTTCATAGAAAGCTTGTACAATTTGCCACTTAGATAGACCATGGTGTGGGCATTTTCTAAGAAGTTCCTTAAGTCTTTCCCATGATTCATGAATTTGTTCCCCTGGAAGCTGAGCAAATCCTGTGATGGCTCGCCTCATAGTATTGGTTCATCCTATGGGATAAAATTTCTTAAGGAAATTCATGTTGCATCTCTGCCCATGTTTGAATTGTTCTTCCTAATGTGCCAAGCCAGTACTTGGCTTTATCTTTTAATGAGAAAGGGAACAAGGTCAGTCTAAGGGCATCATCAGAAAAATTCTGAATTTTTACCGTAGAGCAGATTTCTAAGAATTCATCCAGATGTTTGTAAGGGTCTTCATTGGCATTCCCATAAAAAGATGGGAGCATCTGGATTGTGGTCGACTTGATCTCATAGTGGCTAGCAGGGATATCAGGTATGTGGATGCAAGTCGATGGGTTGTAGGTGGAAGGAATAAAGTATTCCTTCATCTGCCTAGGTGGTTCTTCACGATTTTCAGCCATTTGATTATCTGGTCTTAAATGAATTAGTCTTTCAATTTTAGGATCTGGTTTAACTAGGTCAGGTAAAAGCGATCTTCTACCGTGCATGTACTAGTGCAATCTGATATATGGTTCAAGATATATATTTTTTTTATTATTATTTATTTTTTTTATTTTTTTTATTTTTTTAAGAAAAGAAGAGAGAAAGAAAGAAGAGGGTTCTAAAAAAAAGATCCTAAGGAGTCTTAAATCTGGAGATGATAGAGAGAAGAGTTAATTTGTGGTTTATGTTTGATGTTATTTAGCAAACAAGTTAGGCAATCAATCCTGACTAAGGGTTATCCTAGATCTAGATAGCTCCTAACTGCCAAGATCACCTTCGAGCCCTCCAAGTAGAGGATTAGCCAATCAACTGGCCAGGTAAGTGTAAGGTCGGTGGGAGTCCCCCCGTTGCTTGCCTTAGACACCAATTGTGCTTGGCCAGGTAAGCGAATGGAACCAATTAAGTAACCACCTTTCTTCGGGCCCAGTCATCCCTGAACCACTTTTCTAGACATCAGTCAAATTGATTAACCCTAACTTGGTTCAACTCTTAGGGTTTCTTATCCTATTGAGCTCGAATATCCTTAAGGGTTAATGTCTAATTGATTTTAAGAGTTAAGGTTTGGGTTAATGCAGGATGCTTGGTTGGTTGTTTGTGGGCCAAGGAAGGGTGATCAAATCCCTACCTTATCTTGTTTAATGGGTTGTGCCCTTAATTTGGTTTAATATGAATATGCAAAAAAAAAAAAATTCCAATCAAAGAGTTCTATGCAATTTAAACTAGATGCATGCAACTAATTAAATTCTAAAAGGCTTACCTTGCCTCCAGCAATCACCAAAAAAAAAAATAAGAATAAAACTAATATGATGGATGCTCTAAATAATTAGGGTTTCTAATCTTGTGATGAGATTTTTAATTAGGTTTAAGTAGGTAATTTTTAATTAATTTAAAAATAAAGCAAATATTAAAAATAAGGAAAGAGATTTAGGGTTTAGGAATGATCTCACCAAATAGGATTGAGAGTTTTGTTCGTGCCCTAATCTTCCTTGTTCTTTTCTCTATTTTTTTTTCTATAAAATAAATAAGAAAAATAATTAGTAGGCAGTAAAAAAAAATCAAAGAAATGAAAAAATTTTAATTTTTATGCCTTCCTGGCAACGACGCCAAAAACTTGATAGGAACGCGATGTTGTCGTTAAGACACCGTGTTTATCAGTTTAAATCTGACTCTTTACTTTTTAAATTAATTAAAAATTATGAAGAGAGTAGTGAGTCGGGTCGAATCCACAGAGAGGCAATGATTTATTTCTAAAATCTTTGATTCTTTTAATTTTTATTATTATTTTTTTTAAAGAAAAGAAAGGAAGGATTTTTGAAAATTAAAGTCAAAAAATAGATTTATAAATAAAAGTAGAATTTAAATTATGCAAAAATAAATTTGGTACTAAGATCTACTATTTAGATCTTAGCAACTACTTGCAATAAAATTAAAAAGCAATGAAGAATAATTAATTTAAAGAGCTAGAATTGAAAAGAATAATAAAACTTTCTTTATTAAATTTAAAACTCAGATGTAGAATTTAAATACAAAAAATTAAAGAAAATTCAGAATTTTAATACAAGAAATTAAAGAAAAAGAAAGAGAAAACTAGAAGAAGATCGCAGATCAGCGTAGGCATGGAGATGGCGTAGAAGACTGGCTCTTCTTCTCAGCACTGTAGCTTTGAAGCAACCTTTAACCCAGAGCTTGGCTTCCACCCTGTACCTTAGCTTCCCTTCCACCCGATCTGTCTATTTCTAGAGGCTTAGGGTCCTTTTTATAGAGCTAGGAGGGTTGGATATTTATTTCTGAAGGCAATGTGGGACTAATAGCCTTTGTAATCATCAAAATACAAAGAAATCCGAATAAAATTTGAATCAAAATAGCTCTGATACAACTCTGGTAAGTCTGGTGAAATCTAGCCATTCAATAGAAATCCAACGGTCCAAAAATCATCAAAATCGGATGCATATCAGCCCAGATCAGGTCGGATTAAATTCTGACCGTTGTCCGATCGCACGTTGATGGAGGAAATCTGGCCGCAAATCATGCATCAGGAGTCCTGATCATCGTCGAGAGTGTTCTGGACCGTCGGATCATCCCCTTGGATCGAGCGCTACCATTGGATGGCGATCCGCATGAAGTCTGAAGCTGAATCAAATCCAAAATAACCACAGCCGTCCGATCTTGACCGCAAGCTACCGCAACCGTCCGATGGCATAATTACTATTCTTATGGACCGCATGGACCGACCGTACCGTACACCACAATCCAATCAGCACCTCTATTGCCGAGTGAAAAGACCAGATTGCCCTGTGAGCCATGATAAATTTCTATGGACCCTTTAAGGGTCTAGGTCCACCATGTGGCAAGCTGCTGATTCGTGGTGTTCTGCTGAGCTGGCTATGCACACTGTGATGTAGACCGGCTGATGGCTTCTGGGCTTGAGTCGGCTAGCATGGATGGCTTGGCGCACCAGCTTGATCGACTTGGCTCAACGTGTTTGGACGTGCCGGCTGCTGCAGCATGGCGGCTTGAGCCGTTTGAGCCGTATGTTATTTTTCATAATTTTTTTTTAATTTTTTTTATTTTATTTCTTTAGAAATTCATATCTTTTTCGTTTTAGCTCCGTTTTGCTTCAAACTTATTTCATTATGATTAAAAAAATGAAGCTCTTTCCATTGATTATAAAATTTTATTTTCTTAATTTTTATTATT
>QRFJ01002092.1:25917-75810 GCA_006176705.1 Cocos nucifera | reverse complement strand
CAAATCATCATATTATGAATGATAATTTCATTAGTCAATAAGCACCAGACCTTTGGAACTCCAATGATTATTAAACTAATGGACTCATTATCACTCAACTTACTAGAAAGCTATGATCGAGTTATCATTATAACTATTTCATTTTTATGGATCTAATAATTTTAGAGGATTTGGTTAACTTATTTTTAAAGAAAAGAAGAGAAAATTAACCAGCCAAATTTAATCCTCCCACTGACTTCACCAAGTCAAATTAAGAAAGGACTTAATTCAAACAGACATTAAAAGCACCTAAATCAGTTACACTAATTTACCTAATTGACTTGGGTGAGCCCAAATCACTAAGTGATCTAATCAAAATCTAACTCACTAGGACAGTCAAGTAAGAGAGATTAGTAGAAGGGATATGCCATTAACTCATCAAAGATCGAATCAGTACGAGTAGCTCCCAATTAAAAACCATCGATCTGAACTGTTAGACTTACCTTAGATACCATCCAGTTCATTAGTTTCAATTTGACCAACCTAGCAATTTCGGGCTCGACCGCATAGCCACGAATCAAGTCCATTTGGTCCTCATTAAAGGCATGGACTTGACCAATTATAACTATTATAATTGAGTCTAAAGAGTTCTTGACCTAATCTAAATTAATATTTGATTAGATTTGATCAATTACTCTAAATTAGTTTATTATTTAACTAATCTTAGGTCTAACCCAATTAATGGACCTAATTCATCTAACCCAATAACCCACATTTTATGATTATTGACATAGGATCTTTAATTCATAATTCTAGATCCTAATTCAACATACTTAATTCTTAATTAAATTTTTGGACTGAGGATTAGGATTTGGTATTTCAAAAATATTTTTTAAAATTTTGAAAGGTTCAACACAGCATAGCACTGTTCACCAAATGGGTTGACCTATTTCAAAAATTGGGTCGGCTCATTTCACAAATAGTACTAGTTGTAAGTTTTAATCTAGATCTATGTATAATACATAAAAATCATAAATCAAATTAGATCTAATCTAAACTCTTATTCATGATTAAAAATTAGATCAAAACCATATAATTAAATTATAAAAATTATTAGATTAAATCTAAATTTTTTTGATTTAATGATCTAGATCAGCACGTACCAGGATAACCTACACTATAGGGGGTAAACCCTACAACAGAACATCCTACGGTCCGTGCGATCATAATATTTTATTTTTAAATCTAAAAAATTAGATTATTATTTAGATCTAATCTAAAAAATAATCTAATTATGCATATATATTACATTAAATAATCTGGATGCTCTGATACCATTGAAAGGAAGCAAGTAGGGTTTCTAGCTATACTTTCGAAACTTTTTTAAAAATTAATTATAATAAAAAAAATTAATCTAATTAATTTATAAAGAGCTATAGATCTGATCTACAAATTTTATATTACCTGGATCTAATATGATATACATATATGCTTTGAAATCTGAAAATAAAATAGCTGTAGGTAGTAAAATAATTTTACTAATCTATGACTTTAGAACATGTTACCTTGCATGAGTAGATGAACTCCGCAATCAAATGACCACTAATCTAATCACTAGATAGATCTGATTATTATGATGTAGCCACACATGCGTCTGGCCTTCATGGATGTCGAGGAAAAATCTTGTTTTTTGATGCAGGTTCATTTAAATCTGATTGGATCAAGAGGAATATTTTAAAAAATTTTCTCTAAGATCCTAATCAGATCTAAGATTTCTTAGATCTAATCTTATTGATCTAATAAAATAAAATAAAATAAAAAATTAAATTAAATCTAATTTAATTATACCTTTATTTTGGATAATCCAATTATCCTGTGATGATCTTGATGTTTGCCTGAGGTTCTGGACGTAGCCATGCAAGCGTTTGGCCTCTACCAATATCCACTCAGATAAAATCTAGAGATCTTCTCCTTCTCAATCTATTCTTCAAAAATTAGATCTAGATCTAATCTTGAAGGTCTTCAAAAACTCTTTTGAAGATCAACTATTGTCTCTTATAATAGTGCTACCTTCTTCCTTTCCTGTCGCATTTCACTTGCTTGGATCGCACCTAACTCATGCCTAAAGTCTCTTGGGCATGGAGAGAAGAGAGAGGACCTGAGGATGGCATGAAGAGAGAGGGAGAGGGGCTATATGACGTGGGCTAGAGCAGAAACTCTCAATTCTAGGTGCAGACAGGGTTTATATAGACCATGCTGCGCCATGCAGTGCCACATCATCCCGATCAATCATGATCTTTTATGCAATCAGATCTAAATCTGATTGGTGGGATGACATCATTTGATCTAATCAGATTAGAGTCCCTTATGAACCTCCTTAGGTGGCACCAAGACTGGTCAAATAGGACTCCTTGGTGCCACAGCATTTAAATTCATGAAGCAACCTGGAGTCTCATCTATATGGGACTCCATGCGTTATCCTCATGGGGCGCATGCCTCCCTAGGCATACACCCCTTGCCTGTCTGCTTTTTAGTAGGGGGACAAGGTCTAAGATTCTCTCCTATGGGTGCATGACACATGGGCAAATGTCTAAGCATCAAAGGTCAATATTTGACCAAAGTCCAAAGACAAGATTTAGCAGATGATGGAAAATTACAGGTGTTATCTCAAATTTATTTCATAAATTAAGATAACTTTTTTTTGATTTGGACAAGCTCCAGTCAGACCAAGTAAAGGTTCCTGAGCGAGCCCAAACACATTTGGCTCAGTCGAGATAATTTTTAATGATTGTTTAAAGGAGAACATTAGGCTCAATCGTGTGCTAGCACGATTTTTTTGAACATAATTGAATCTTATTCAAATCAATTAAACTGGGTTAGTCCAATTGATGATATCTAGATCCAAACCTTTATTTGTGTGATCTAGTTAGGTTTAGTTCCATATGGTAATAGGATATGTCGTGATCTCTATCATCGACATCATCGAAACACTTCTAATGGATTAGAACTTTTCTGATTCAGACAACTAGTATGATCGATCATCCAAATCATTTTAATTACTCCCAAAATCCACTAGTGACACCTAGCAACATATGGTGGCAACCCATCAGAACTGAAAGCAAATCTCTCGGTGTAGTTTTCTATCTGATTAAGTTTCTCTATCTTGATCTTCGATCGGATTAGGATTAAGGTGATCTCGTCAAACACTAATTTTCGTCATATGAATTAATCATTCGATTCAAGTCCAATGTGAAAACCCTAATAAAAACTCTTTCTATTATTTCACTTTACCATGGCCATGGGCTTATGGACTTGATTCTCATGATCATCATAAGGCTGCTTCTCTTCTATCGAGGTAGATAGATCTCCTATTGGTGCAATCCAATTCCTATAATGAATATGCTATAGCCAACATACACCTTAGGGTTCTGAATGGCTAGGAGATCGAGTTATGGTATAGTCAAACTATAACACCCTCAAGATGAACTGTCGATGCACCTCAGATCAAAGAACTGGATACACCATTGTAGCTTCGAGCTAGTTATTGATGAGAAGGTAGACTTCCTTATGACTGCTCGAGGTGGTCATGCTCAGTGCTTTCATTCTCTAATGAGTATCTATACTCTCACTTTGGTGTCTCTACATCATAGACTCAAGACTCATTTATCAAAAAGAAGCGATCATACACCAACTTTTTGGATCAATCACCATCCTCATGATGATCCTACGGTCGAGAGTATTTTATGAGTTAATAATGAAAATTCATGTCTTAAATTTTCAACTCTTGAAAATATGAACTATCATTACCATTAACTCAAGGGATGTATCATAGATACTTTCAAATACACACTATGATAGAAAATAATTTATTTTATTATTTATAGTCAAAATTATAATTTTACCCTTAGAAGTGTATTATAAGTGTCAGCCAATCTAACTTCTAGGGCACATCTATCTAACAAACTCTCACTTAACCTAAAGTCAATTCGCTACAAATCTAAGTCCCATCTTCTCAAGGTGGGTTTTGATCTTCTGCTAGCCTAACAGCTTTTTGTGTGGGTCTACCACATTATTTGTGGAGTCGACTTTCTTGACCTCGACGCAACCTTTTTCAAGATAATCGTGGATGCGGTGATATCGCCGCTCGATGTGCTTGGATTTTTTGTGAGGCCTCGATTCCTTAGCAAGGGCTATGGCACCATTATTATCATAGTATAGAGGAATGGCATCCGATGGCATCACTCTGATCTCTGAGGTAAACTTCTTATACTAGAATGTCTCCTTCGCAGCTTCTGACGTGGTGATGTACTCTGCTTCCATGATGGAATCTTCTATCACTGTCTGCTTGGAACTCTTCCAATCGACAGCACCACCATTATATATAAATAGATTTCCAGATGTCGACTTTCGATCATCTATATCGAACATAAAATTCGAGTCTGTATATCCCTAGACTTAGAGTTCTCCATTACCAAAAACCAACATCATATCCTTAGTTCTTCTTAAGTACTTAAGGATACATTTCATAGAAGTCTAGTGTTCTTCACCTTGATTTGACTAAAAAATCTACTCGTGACACTCATAGCATGGGCTATATCAGGTCGTGTATATAACATGGCATACATGAGGCTCCCTATTGTTGAAGCATAAGGGATTTTGCTCATGTGTTCAATCTCCTCAGGTATGTTGGGACACATTTTCTTGGAGAGATGAATATCTTGTCTGAAGGGTACCAATCCCGTCTTGAAGTTTTCCATGCTAAACCTCTTTAACACTTCCTCTATGTACATCTTCTATGAAAGACCTAGCATCCTATTCGGTCTATCTCTATAGATCTTAATTTCTAGAATGAATGATGCTTTTTCTAGGTCTTTCATGAAGAATTCTTTAGATAACCATAGTTTAACTATGGTTAACATGGGAATATCATTCCCAATAAAGAGGATATCATCCACGTACAGTATGAGGAAGATAATAGCGCTTCTACTAACTTTTTTGAAAATACATGATTTCTCCTCATTATTGATGAAATCAAATAATTTGATTACATCATTAAAATGAGTATTCCAACTCTGAGATGCTTGCTTAAGTCCATATATTGACCTTTGCAGCTTGCATACTTTATGATCAACATCACTAGATGTGAAATCTAATGGCTATTCCATATAGATATCTTTCTCAAGGTATCCATTTAAGAATGCCATTTTCACATCCATTTGCCATATTTCATAATCGAAATAGGCTACAATAGCAAGCAATTATGGATGGATTTTAGCATAGCTACTAGTAAAAAGATATCTTGATAGTCAATTTCTTCACGCTGACTATACCCTTTTGCCACTAATCTAGCTTTGAATGTCTCCATATTCCCATCTGCACCAATCTTTCTCTTATAGATCTATTTACATCCAATAGATATTATACCTTCTAGTGGATCTATCAAGGTCTAGACTTGGTTTGAGTGCATCGAGTCAATTTTTGACTTCATTATCTCTAACCATTTCTCAGAGTCGATGTCCGATATCATCTCATTATAGGTTTTAGGATCATCACCATGAACCCCATTACCTATGAGAAATATTTTCTCTACTTTCTCTGAGATAGTACCTAAGTACCTCTCAGGAGGATGAAAAACTCTTTTCGATCTATGAGGTGGAGGAGGTAGTGATTGTATTAGCTCAACCTGATTTGGTTCCATAGAGTTCTTAGCTCGTTGCTCTTATGAGACTTTCTCCTCGAGCTTGATCTGCTTTCCAATGCCACCATCTTGAATAAACTATTTTTAAGAAAAATGGCATGTTGACTCACAATCACATTGTGGTCTTCTAAAATATAGAAATAATATCCTAATGACTCTTTAGAATATTCTATGAATCGAGCTCTAAAGGATCTATAGTCTAACTTGTCTGCTTATTATCTTTTGACATGAGCCGGACAATCCCAAATTTTGAGATGACTAAGACTTAGTTTCTTACCATGCCATATTTCATATAGTATAGTAGGAACGGTTTTAGAGAGAACCCTATGCAGTAAATATATAGTCGTTAACAGACTATGTTTCCAAAAAAAATCAGGAAGGTCTGTGAAGCTTATCATGGATCGGACCATATCTAATAGGGTCCCGTTCCTCCATTCTAAAATTTCATTGAGTTGAGGTGTTATGGGTGGAGTTCATTGAGAGATTATGCTATTTTGCTTGAGATAGTTTAGAAATTTTTGACTAAGGTATTCACCTTCTCGATCTGATCGAAGAATCTTAATGAATTTTTTAGTTTGCTTTTCGACTTCATATCTGAATTTCTTGAACTTTTCAAAGACTTCATACTTCTGTCTTATAAGATACACATACCCATACCGAGATAAATCATCAATAAAAGTTATGAAGTAGTCAAAGTTGTCTCTAGCCGGTATATC
The DNA here is from genome assembly GCA_006176705.1 of Cocos nucifera. Lineage (NCBI taxonomy): Eukaryota > Viridiplantae > Streptophyta > Magnoliopsida > Arecales > Arecaceae > Cocos > Cocos nucifera. The sequence goes on along the minus strand of QRFJ01002092.1, from coordinate 69,417 downwards.
AAATGGGCCGCACACATCAGTATGTATTAGGGTAAGTAGTTTCGTGGCCCTTTCCATATGTCCTACAAAAGGGAGCTTAGTCATTTTGCCATGAAGATATGATTTACAAATTAGATATGACTCGAAAGTCAATGTACTCAATAGCCCGATTTTCTCTAATTTGTTAACTCTATCTTTTGCTATATGACCTAGCCTTAGGTGCCATAGATACCTATCGTTTGGACTATCCCTGGATCATTTTGATCTTATGGCATTTACATTTTGCTCGATATTAAAGATAGATACATCAATATGTAACTAGTAGAGACCGTTAATGAGAAAACCACTTGCAATTTATTTCTTTCATAAAGAATATTACAATGATCCTTAAGAAAACTAATTACATAGTCTTCTTGTGCTAAACATGAAATAGAAATCAAATTTCTGCTTGCAGCAAGCATATAATAACAATCCCTAAGTACTAAATTTAAGCCAGATGATAGTCGAAGAGGGTAGGTTTCCACAGCCATAGCAACAATCCTTGCTCCATTTTCAATGCGTAGGATCATCTCATCATCCCTCAGCCTCCTACTATCCTTAAGATCCTGTATGAAAGTGCATAAATGAGCACTAGAACCAGAGTCAAGCACCTAATTAGATGCAGAAGAAATTGTAAGGTTAGATTCAATAACGAACATACCTCCAGAAGGACCTATCTTCTTCTTATTCTTCAGGATGGCCAGGTATGTAGGATAGTTTTGCTTCCAGTGGCCATCAGTATTACAATAAAAATACTTTTCTTTGTCAGCGGCTTTCTTCTTCAGCTCTGCCTTTCTTTTCTTTTCACCTTCCACCTTTTGCCTTTTCACATACTTCTTCTTCTTTCCAAAACACTTTTTCTTAAAAGAAGTCCATTTTATAGCAAGTACTGAGCCTTTAGAACCTTTCATAGAAAGCTCAGCAGTAACCAACATATTCATAAGCTCGACCAGAGTATTCTGAAGTTTATGCATATGGTAGTTCATGATGAACTGCCCGTATGCATCAGTCAAGGATTATAGAATTATATCATTCTATGGATCCTGGTCTAACTTCACTCCGATCTTCTCAAGCTCTTTCAAGTTCTTGATCATCATCAGATAATGATCTTGGACTGACTGCCCATCATGCATTTTAGTCTTAAATAGTCATTTAGTGATCTGATATTTGGCTGCACGACTCTGTTCACCAAACAACTCTTGCAGGTGAGCCAATATTTGACGGACAGTCTTGATATCTTCATGTTGGTGTTGAAGCTCATTAGACATCAAGCCCAATATGTAGTATCTGACCTTATTATCTTCATCCATCCATTTATCAAGAGATGCTCTCTATTCAGTAGACGGATGAGCTAATAAGGTGGGGGGATCCTGGTCCAATACATGAGTCAACTTCTTGAAACCTAAAATAATTTTAAAGTTTCAAAGCCAATCCTTGTAATTGAATCCGATCAGTCTATGGGTGTCCAGGATATGGGCTAGTGGGTTGGATGCAGACATTTTCCTTTTTCCTATAGAGAGTCAAAGTTTTTAGTTAGATTTTATAATTAAGACTTAATCAATTTATTTAAGAATTTAATTTTTAAATAAATTAGCTCTCACTATTTTCTTGGATCCCTACACTCCCTCTGTAGAGATGCAAAAGTCTTCATGATTACTGATTTCTAGTGGATGGTGCAGTCCCACAAATTGACTCATCACCTCACCTAATAGTTATTAATGATGGGTTAGCCAATGAGTGAACAACTCTTGTCCAATGATTCTCTAATCATGGTGCACCCAGGCTTGGTCTCTAATTCAAGAATCTCACCGTGTCCGAAATATTGATCTACTTCTTAGTTAAGTCAGACACTCCATTTGCATAGATTGAATTTCTAATTGGGTCTCTCATCATATCTAAAATATTGAGCTCAATCCATCCTCCAGTCCATAGCATCCAATGCCTAATGGATATGGTTGCATCTTTTCGATACAACTGAACCACTATGATCAGTCGAGAATAATCAACCTCAGAAAGAGCCTGCATATCTACAATGATGAAAGACCTTAGACTTAATCTTTTCTTAGGAAGATTTGATTTAAGTCTCTTTAAACTTGACTTGACAAAGCCATAACCATTATGATTAACCTAGTGGCATGGGTTAGCTCGGATTGTTAGCTACCTTAGATCAAGATTGAGCCGACAAATATGATTAGGTAAGTGAGATTGGTGAAAGGGATATGCCATTAACTTGACAAGAATGTATTCGAGTCGAGTAGCTTTTAATTTAAAACTAGTTGATCGTACTTGCCAAACTTACCTTAGACACCAAATTATTGAGCTAGAACCAATCGGATTAGCCTACAATCCAGACTCTAACCATTGAGCCTAATTAGGTCTGAACTTGATTGGTCACTCATGTGACTCGACGTTGATCTAGACTTAATCCTATTAGGCTGGTCAATTTAAGCACTCTTAATCCCATCTAACTAACTCTTGATTCGATTTGATCAACTGCTAGACCTAGTTGAGCTACCTAAGCCCGAACCCAATTTTATGAATATGTCTTAGATCTAAAAATTCTTAATGTTAGACCTAATATATTTCATAATCTTAATTCTTAATTAAGTTTAGGATTCATAAATAAAATATGTATACAAAATTCTAGGATTTCAGGATCTAGGATTTTGTAGAAAATAAGTTTTAGATTTCTGATTAAGGACGAAAGCGCAGCACCCCTACACATCATAAGAACATTCCATCGAATGAAAGAAGAGGGCCCTTAAACCCTGCTTCATTCTTATGATCAGATGGCCAAGGAGAACGTCTTAATCAAAAACATGATAAATCTACAAAACTAGTTAGATCTATATCATATATCACACATATAAAAATTGATCTAACTAAAAACATATTTTGTATACATCTCATGTATCATATCATGCATATTTTTAGACCTAAATTATCTCATAAATATCTAAAAAAAGATTTAAATTTGATCATATCAAATTAAATTTATTCTAGATAATTTTGTGGAACTATTCTACAACTAGTCTAAAAATACATCTATCATATGTCATATAAAAATTAAATAAATTTATTTTCTATTTTTAGATCTAATTATAATATTTAAAATATTAAAAAATAGTAAATATATAGATCTAAAAATTATAATTAATTAAATTAAAATTATGATCATGTTAGACTACACATAAAATAATTCTATTCTTAGTCTAGACATGCATCTCATACATCTTAGATCTAGATTATTTAATTTTTAATTTTTTAATTTTAGATCTAATCATATCTCATGTGATATCTAAAATCATCTAATTATCAAATTAAAAATAAATTAAAATTAGATCTAATAAATTTTGGAACCTATCTTCGATACCAGTTGAAGGAAAAACCTTATTTCCCGATGCCGGTTCGTTCAGATCTGATTGGATCAAGAGGGATATTTCAAAAAATTTTCTCTAAGATCCTAATCAGAACTCAGATTCTTTAGATTTGATCTTATTAATCTAATAAAATAAAATAAAATAAAATTTTAATTTAATTTAATTTAATTATATCTTTATTTTGGGTAATCCAATTATCCTATGATGATCTTGATGTTTGCCTGAGGTTCTGGACGTAGCCATGTAAGCGACTGGCCTCTATCGATATCCCCTCGGGTAGGATCTAGAGATTTTCTTCTTCTTAATCTATCCTCCAAAAATTAGATCTAGATCTGATCTTGAAGGTCTTCAAAAATTCTTTTGAGGATCAACTGTTGTCTCTTGCAGCAGTGCTACCTTCTTCCTTTTCTATCGCTTTTCACTTACTTGGATTGCACCTAACTCATGCCCAAAGTCCCTTGGGCATGGAGAGAAGAGAGAGGACCTAAGGATGGCATGGAGAGGGAGGGAGAGAGTCTATATGGCATGGGCTAGAGCAGAAACTCCCAATTCTAGGCGCAGATAGGATTTATATAGACCCTACTGCGCCATGTAGTGCCACATCATCCCGACCAATCATGGCCTTTTGTGCAATCTGATCTAAATTTGATTGATGGGATGACATCATTTGATTCAATCAGATTAGAGTTCCTCATGAACCTCCTAAGGTGGTGCCAAAACTGGTCAAACAGGATTCCTTGGTGCCACAGCATCTAAATTCATGAAGCAACCTGGAGTCCCATCTGTATGGGACTCCATGCATTATCCTCATGGGGCGCATGCCTCCTAAGGCATGCATCCCTTTCTTATTTGCTTTTTAGTAGGAGGACAAAGTCCAAGATTCTCTCCTATGGGTGCATGATACATGGGCAGATGTCTAAGTGTCAAAGGTCAACATTTGACCAAAGTCCAAAGATAAGATTTAGCAGGTGATGGAAAATGGCAGGTGTTGTCTCAAATTTATTTCATAAATTAAGATAACTATTTTTTGACTTGGACAAACTTAAGTCAGACCAAGTAAAGGTTCCTGAGTGTGCCCAAACACATTTGGCTCAGTCAAGATAAGTTTTAATGATTGTTTAAAGGAGAATATTAGGCTCAATCGTGTGCTAGCACGATTTTCTTGAACGTAATTGAATCTTATTCAAATTAATTGAACTAGATTAGTCCAATTGATGATATCTAGATTAAAACCCTTATTTGTGTGATCCAGTTAGATTTAGTTTCATATGGTAATGGGATATATCATGATCTCTATCATCGACATCATCGAAATACCTTTCAATGAATCAAAATTTTTCTAATTTAGATAACTAGTATGATCGATCATCCAAATCATTCTAATTGTTCCCAAAATTCACCAGTGACACCTAGCAGCATATGGTGGCAATCCATCAGAACTGAAAGTGAACCTCTCGGTGTAGTTACCTGTGTGATTAAGTTTTTCTATCTTGAGCTCCGATCGGATTAGGGTTAAGGTGATCTCATCAAACCCTAATTTTCATCATATGAATTAATCATTCGATTCAAGTCGAATGTAAAAATCCTAATAGAAACTCTTTCTATTATTTCACTCTTCCATGGCCATGAGCTTATGGACTCGATTCTCATGATCATCATAGGGCTGCTTCTCTTCTACCGAGGTAGATAGATCTCCTATTGGTGCAATCCAATTCCTATAATGAATATGCTATAGCCAACATACACCTCAAATTCTAAATGACTAGGAGACTGAGTTATGGTGTAGTCAAACTATAACACCCTCAAGGTGAACTGTCGATGCACCTCAGGTCAAAGAACCAGATACACCACTGCAGCTTTGAGCCAGTCATCGACGAGAAGGTAGACTTCCTCATGACTGCTCGAGGTGGTCACACTCAGTGCCCTCATTCTTTAACAAGTATCTGTACTCTCACTTTGATGTCTCTACATTGTAGACTCAAGACTCATCTATCAAAAAGAAGTGATTGTACACCAACCTTTCAGATCAATCACTATCCTTATAATGATCCTACGGTCGGAAGCATTTTATGAGTTAATAATGAAAATTCATATCTTAAATTTTCAACTCTTGAAAATATGAACTATCATTACCATTAACTCAAAGAATGTATCATAGATACTTTCAAATACACACTATGATAGAAAATAATCTATTTTATTATTTATAGTTAAAATTATAATTTTATCTTTAGAAGTGTATTACAAATGTTAGTCAATCTAGCTTCTAGGGTACATCTATCTAACAGGATGGTCCACACGAGGTCCTGATCCCGATCGGCTCCTCCCGAGTGCTAGCTCAATGAAGAATGCTCTTGACAGCTAGATTTGATCGAATAATTTTTATCTCCCTATACTAAAACTTTGGACACTCCAAATTAACAAGATGGGTAGAAGAGAGGATGAGGAAGTACTCAAAAAAATTTCATGAAGATCTGACACTCAGATCTTGTGAAATCAAAATAGAAACCCTAGATCAAGATCTAGGGTTGTATAGTACTCAAACCTTGGCGCCTAGTTTTCTCTACCAATTTTTATTCTTAGATTTTTCTCTTATTTTTTTTAGACTGTGGAAGGGATCATGAACTAGAGGAGAGGAGTCTGAAAAAAAATCTTGCCCAAAAAATTTTTTAAAAATTTTATATAGGGCGAATAAGTCAAGGTGGCATGTGGATGAGTTGGGATGAAGTGGTTTGCTATTTGAATTCAAATCCCATTTGAATTCAAATTACAATCAGATCAAACCCATCCATTTAGGATGTGAGAAGGAAGGGAAAAAGCCTTCTTCTATGTGGAAAAAAATTCATGAGAACATCTTTCTCGTGGAGAAGAAAAAGGGTGCAAAGAGGGTGAGGTGGCACATGGAAGACTAGGTCAAACTAGTCTCATAATTATTCATTTAATTAAACCAACCCAATCTAAATTGGTTAGACCCAATTAGATCAGATTAAATCCAACTTCTTTAAACTTAATTAAGCTCAATTAAATCTTAATCAAATAAAAAATTAAATAAGTCCAACTTTTGATCAAATCAGCGATCATACTTTCTCGGTAATTAAATCATCTCATAAACTAATCAGATCAAACCCAACAGAATCTAATTCAATTGGACTTGATCCAAAAATAATTACTGAATCAAATTGAGTTAATTAGTAATTAAATTACTAATTAAATCTCTCATAAATATAAAGTCTAAATCCAGTGGATATCTGGATAATAGAGTCCCATCAAAATAAAACTCTTGATCGAAGAGTTCCAAACCAGTGGGACTCTTGATTCCGGTGTCTGAAATGAGTAAAACTCATGATCACAGAGTTTCAGACAAATAGGACTCAGAGTCCTAGAGCAGTAGGACTTTTAGTCGAAGAATCTCAGTCTAGTGGGACTCTTCACCATAGAGTCCTAGTCCACTAGAGCTCCTGATCATAGAGTCCCAAACAACCAGGACTCAGAGTCCTAATGCAGTAAGACTCTCAATCGAAGAGTTCCAGTCCAATAGGACTTTTGACCATAGAGTCTCAGTCTAGTGGAACTCTTTACCAATCAATAGATTAGTTAGGAACTTCTAGTGTATGTGACCCCATAGGTTCGAACTAAGCCGCTAGCACAGGAACCACTTTCTATACTAATCGAAGTGACCATCTAGCAATGGTACTGAACATTCGGATAGGTCAAATAGTCACAATCACAATATTCAGAACCTACGTAAATATGGTTATCATATAATTTATCCTTTCGACCTCTATGTATGAAGATGACTCAGAATTAAATTATCAATCTTGAAAGATACATCCAAATCATATTTGAAAGTAATTAGCCCTATGACTCCTCACTAGGACTACCCTGGCTAAGGATTTGCTAAATGAAACATAATTGAACATAGCTCCTGAATTGGAGTGGTCAATCTCATCTTGACTCACACACCAACTGCTCAAGTACTTGACTGTGTTAAAAAATTCTCCATCACTAAATTACAAATTCAGGTAGTCTGGCACCAAAGCATAGTGAGTTGCTTGAAAGTTGCCATGATGATCTCAGATCGGAGGGACACTTATACCCATATTTTTATCAGAATAAATCTTGATAGTAGAAAAATTTCAGAGTTGGTCATGTTTAGTGTAGATGTACCCCTACATCTCACATACATGCTATACCAGTGTCTACACACGCCTTGGTTAAGAGGACAAACAACCCATATGGTACACAATGATCTACACTCGATAAACGTTATCATTCTTGATAACAATGTATCATTTGATCATGAATAAATTTAAAAACTAAATGATAGATCTTCTTTTATCGATTCTAAATAGTCCTAAGGATATCACCACAACACAGAAGTTCATTAGAAGATGTGAGATTTTATAATAATAAAATGCCAAAATAAATTTTATTTATTAATAATTCATATATAAGTACAAAAAATAGCACAACCATCAATAGGCTGATAATTGACTTTGGAATACTATTCCCAATAGAGATTTTTATCTCTAGCACTAGTGCTTATAGGCCTACATACAGCAGTATGTACTAGACCTAAGAGCTCAGTGGCTCTTTCATCTTTTTCAGTAAAAGATGACTTAATCTTTTTTTCAAGTAAACAAGACTCATAGATTGGAAGTGATTCACAATCATTGATTTCAAGGATTTTCTCTTGAGTCAACCTGTTTATCTTGTTCTTGTTGATGTGACTTAGCCTATAGTGCCATAAGTAGATATCAGACACATTATCTAATCTAGGGTGCTTGCTAGTGGAATAGACTAAAACTAACAAGTTGTGATAATATGTATATACTATTGTTCAAATGTCCAGAGAATATAGTAACTCCATTCATAATGATATTTCAAAATTCTTTCTTTATTGAAATTTTATTATTGTCTATGGTCAAAAGACCTACAGAAATGATATTTAAAAAGAAACTAGGACAAAAATGACAATCATTAAGAACAATAGTTCGAAACTCAAATGCAAGCTGTAAGATTCCTAATACTAGAATTTGAACTAGTCTTTCATCTTCAACATTCAGGAACCTCTCACCTTGCTCGAATCTCCTACTGACCCATAACCCCTACAACGAATCGCAAATATGATAAGGGTTACTGGTATTTAATACCCAGTCAGTAATATCATAGATAGAAAAATTATAAGAAGTTATCAAATAAATACTTGCCCAGCAATAGCTTGCTTCATTCTCGATCTGTTTGGGTCCAAGGAGTCAATGTACTAAGGATAGTTCCTCTTCCAGTGCCCCTTCTTCTTGCAGAAGAAGCATTCAACTTGACTCTTATCGGGCTTTATCTTCTTGGTCTGGCTCTACATAGATGTCATAGCCTGAACTTGCACCTTCTTGGACTTTTTCTTCTTGTTCAACTTTCCTTTCTTAAAAGATCGAGAACCAGAAGATGAACCTCCCACTAAGTTCACTGACTCCTTATGGAGCTGATGATTCTTCTCAAAATCCTAAAGTAACCCCAATAATCCATGGTAGTTAACTTCTGGCTTTGTCATTCTATAATGAGTGAGGAATGAGAGATAAGATTTGGATAGTGAGTTCAATATTGTATCTTTCCCCAGTTGCTCAGGAAAGAAAAAGCCAAACTTGCTTAAACACTCCATCAGCTCGATTATATACAGTACATGATCAATAACTGAAGCTCCATCCCTCATCCTGGCACTAAAGATGGCACAACTAGTCTTGTACCTCTCAACATCATTGGATGTGCCAAAAGACTTTTCCAACACTTGAAGCATATCTTTTAGCTGAGCTGTCTCAAACCTATGACTGATGTCATCGCTCATAGCTGCTAGCATAATACAGCATACTATGGTTCGATCACTAAGCTACTTCTAGTATGTGTCTCTGACTGACCCACGTGCATTTGTAGCTAGCTTCTCAAGTGCTAGATCTATCAATACATACAAGATTCGTTCATGCTCCAGGACAATCTTCAACTTACGGTACTAGCTATCGAAGTTGGGTCCCACTAGCTTATCATTATCTAATAATGATTGGAGCGAAAGAAAAATGACCATATCTATATAACGAGAAATTAAAATCTAATTAGGAATTGATTCATTGAACCTAAAGATTTAGACTTTAATCAAAAGGTTCTTCCACTATTTTATTCAAATTGATAGCCTGTACCTCCAATTTAAGAAATTATCCTAATTTCTTAGTAGATACTAGAATTCACATAGACTACACACAAGCTCAACTTTGGTTGGTCAATCCATGTACATCTAAGGATAGGTACAAAATTAATTATTTTTTTAAATAATTTTTAGTAATTTAATTTTGTCCCAGTTCCTAGGCTTTGGCTTTCACTGAAAAGGTCTAGTTAGGTCCAACCATTAACATGACCATACTTGGTCCATCCAACTAATAAATGATTAAGTTAAATTTTGGTTGGTCAACCTAACGACCATTTAGAAAGATGCAGCCAAGGAGTCATATTATGAATGATAATTCCATTAGTCGATAAGCACCAGGCCTTTGGGCTTCTAATGATTATCCAACCAATGGACTCATTATCACCCACTTAATGGAAGGCTATGATCTAGTTATCATAATAACTATTTTATTTTTAAAAATTTAATAATTTTATAGACTTTAATTAATTTGATTTAAAGAAGAGAGAAAGTTAGATGAACCAGCTTATTATGATCCTCCCACTGGCTTCACCAAGTTAGATTAAGGGAGACCATTAATAGGCTAGTTAAGGAGCACCTAAATCAATCACACTAATTTATCTAGCTGACATGGGTCAGCTCGAATTATGAAGTAATTTGATCAAAATATAATTTCACCAAGAAGGCTAGGTAAGTGAGATCGGTGGAAGGGTCTGCTAAAGCATGCCTTAGATACCATTAAAAATGGCTAGGTAAGCAGGCTATCAAATAAAAACCACTAGTCTGGATTGCCAAACTTACCTTAGACACCAATTAGTTAATTAGTTTCAATTGGATCAACCAACAGTTCATGCTAGACTACATAGCTAAGAATCAAGTTCATCATGATTCTCGTTAAAGACATGGACTTAACCAACTACAACTATTATAATTGATCTAGAGAATCCTTGACCTAATCTAAGATAATTATTAATTAAATTTAGTTAATTCTTTAATTAAGTTCATTCTTTAATCTAACCTTTGGTCTAACCCACTTAATGGATCTAATTTCTACCAACCCATTAACCTAATGTGTTATGATTTGTGTCTTAGAATCTTCAATTCACAATCCTAGATCCTAATCAAACAACTCTTAATTATTAATTAAGTTTTGGACTGAGGGTTGGGATTCAAAATTTCAAAAATAATTTTTATATTTATAAAATATTTTTATAATATGGTTCTACGAACTAGTTGTATGTTTGGTTCATAATCAATATGCAAATTAAAATAAAAATGAAACTACTTTAGATCTAATCTAAACATGTTCGTATAATTAAAACTATTTTAATTTAAATCAATTATAAATTATCTTAAATCAAATCTAATATATTTATGATGATAAAAATTAGATTAAAATATTTTTAATCAGATCATAAATTTTTTTAGCTCTAATCTAAAATTTTATGATCAGCACGTACTAGGATAACCTCTCCACTATAAGGGATAAATCTTACAGCAGGACAATCTTATAATCAGTCCATGCAATCTAAAATATTTATTTTTAGATTTAAATAAATTTAAATTTAAAAAATTATAAATTAATTTAAATTATATTTAATAAATTTATGATTTATATTAGATCTACATGAACTAGGACAACCTCTCCACTATAAAGGATAAACTTTACAGTAGGACAACCTTATAATCAATTTGTATGATCTAATTTTTAATTTTAATAACATCAAATTATAAATTAGATCTAATCTAAAAATAATCTAATCATGCATAAAACCATGTAAAAGAATAACATAGCTCTGATACCAATTGGAGGAAATAGATCCAGGGTTCTAAGGTTAGCTTTTGAAATTTTTTCAAAATTACAGTGGAAGAGATGAATTAATCATATTAGTTCATGAATAAAATAACATAAAATCCTAGATCTAGGATCCTATTACATGATTAAAGCATGCTATTAAATCAAAAATTAAAAGATAAGAACATAGCATGCTGATTATATCAACATTAGAACATGCTAGATCAAATCTAGATATCAAAAAAGAGATTAGATCTTTCTTATCTTTACAAGTTAGACTTTCTAACTCATTGATCCAGGGTTGAGGTTGATGCTATGAGCTACACACACATCCAGCCTCTACAGAATGTCCACATGAGCCCTCGATCGCTGATCAGAAATTCAATGGTTGGAAATCAGCATAGTATGCTAGTACTGTGCTGATCTTTCTTCGACGGTTGATCTGAATTTTTCTTCTTTGAAACTTGGACTCTCCAACAAGTAGAAGGAAGAAAAAAAAACTTTATGAATCAGAGATACTCTCAAAACTCATAAAAAGTGGAGGAAGAGATGTAGAAGAAAAACCCTGGAAGAAGACCCTTCTTCTTCCTTGTTTCTCTCTCCAAAACACAAGATATTGTGTCTCTACAAAGTCCCATGTCCTAGCTCTTTCTCTTCTAGATTTTTTCACACCCTAAATGCCCTCTCTCAGATATGATTGCTCATGAAAAATCAGATCCAAAGACCCTTCTTATATAGAGTTATGTAGGAATCCTTGTCTAGGTCAAATACCTAGACAAGGTATGTCCAAATAAGGCAACATGTGGAGCGCCCAACTCTTGGCCGCCCCCTCTTATTTTTCTATCATGGACCACCAGCAAGGGGCACACAAAATTCCCTCTATTCCACCAAATATTTTAGAGGAAAAATAGGAGGTGTGGGTGGCACAATATGAGAAGAGTTTTAGTTTGTTAGGATTCTATCATATAGAATTTGAAAACAAAACAAACTACCTTTCTTTGACTTGGTCCACAACAACTTGCCATATAAGAAGGAGAGGGAGAGATGGGGTGTGCATGAAGAGCCTAGGGAGAGGAGTTTCCATGCACAAAAATTCCAAGAAGGGCGTGAGGGGCGTTGGGACTAAGGTGGCGCAAGGTTAGGAAATCCTAGTCATACTAGGATTCCTATTTTAACTTGGTCAAATATGATGTTTTGAATCAAATTAAATCAAAATAGATCTCACCCAATTAGAGTAAATCTTAGTCCAACCAAGATCTTAATTAAATCAGATTAAATTTGATTTAATTCTAATTTAATTTTTAATCAAATTAGAGATTGGGTTAATATAAGTGCTAATCGAACTAGGACTAGTTCTTCCTTGCAATTGGCTCATCCAATAAATCAATTAAAATTGATCTAATCAAATCCAAACTAATTTTAATTAAATTATATTTAACTAAACTTAATCTCAGCCCTCTAGCTTAATCAAATTAAGCTAATTAGCAATTTTATTGCTAACTAATCCTCCTACAATACTTGCACTAGGTTAAATATCAATCGTATTGATTATTTAACCCTAGAATGATTTTTAATCATCGATCAACCATTCAATTGTTAGATGAGTATCCTAGAAGCCAGATTGGCTAAATACTTATAATACACTTTTAAGGATAATTTTATAATTTTGATTATAAATTAATAAAAGAGTTATTTTTTATTTCAGTGTGTATTTAAAGTGTCTGTGATACATCCTTTAAGTTAATGGTAATGACAATTCATATTTTCAAGGAGTTAAAAATTTAAGATATGAATTTTCAAAATTAACTCATAAATAGCTTTCGACCATAGGATCATCACGAGGATAGTGATCGATCCGAATGATTGGTGTACGATCCCTTTATTAGGATAGATTTGTCTTAAGTCTATGGTATGGAGACACCAAAGTAAGAGTACAGGTACTCATTAGAGTATGAGGGCACTGAGTGTGACCATCTCGAGCAGTCATAAGAAAGTTTATCTTTTCGTTGATGACTAATTCGATGCCGCAGTGGTGTCTGGTTCTTTGACCTGAGGTGCATCAGCGGTTCACCTTGAAGGTGTTATGGTTTGACTACACCATAACTCAGTTTTCTAGCCATTCAAAATCTTGAGGTGTATGTTGGCTATAGTACGTTTATTATAGAAATTGGATTACACCAATAGAGGATCTATCTACCTCGGTAGATGAGTAGTAGCCCTATGATAATCATGAGATTGAGTCCTTAAGCCCATGGCCATGGCAGAGTGAAGATGATAGAAAGAGTTTTTATTAGAGTTTCATATTAGACTCAAATCAAATGATTAATTCGTATGATAGATATTCAGTTTGATGAGTTCACCTTAATCCTAATCTTGTCAGGGCTCAAGATAGAAGAATCCAATCACACAAGTAGCTGCACCAAGAAGTTTGCTTCGATTTTGATGGGTTACCACTATATACCACTAGGTATCATTAGTGGATTTTGAGAGCAATTAGAATAATTTAGATGATCAATCATTCTAATTGTATGAATCAAAAAAATTTTGGTCCATCGAAAGGTATTTCGACGATATCGATGATAGAGATCACGACATGTCTCATTATCATATGGAATAGAATCTAACTAGATCACACAAATAAGAGTTTGGATCTAAATGCCATCAATTGGACTAACCCAGTTTAATTAATTTAGATTAGATCCAATTAGGTTCAAGAAAATCATGCTAGCACATGAATTGAGCCTAACATTCTTCTTTTGCAATTATTTTGGTTCATCTTGGCTGAGCCAAATTTATTTAGGCTCACTCAAAAATCTTATCTTAGTCTGACTGGAGCTTGTCCAGATCAGAAAAAAATTATCTTAATTTATTAGATAAATTTAAGATAATACCTATCAATTTCTATCACCTGCTAATTCCTATTTTTGGACATTGGTCAATAGTTGACCCTGGACCCTTGGACATAGGGCCATGTGTCATGTGCCTATAGGAGAGCACCTAGGGCTTTTATCCTTCTGCTAAAAGAGGTAAGAGATAGGATGCATGCCATCCTAAGCATGCACCCCATATGGATAATGGATGGAGTCCCATACAGATGGGATTCTAGGGTATCTTGATATGATGAAACACCCAAGTGCCAAAGACTTTTGGGTTTATCTAGTGTTGGCACCATCTATGTGGATTTTTGAGAGACTCTTATCTAATTGGATTAGATGACATCATCCCACCAATCAGATTTAGATCTGATTGAATGAAGGCCTCTGATTGATCGAGATGATGTGGCACTGCATGACGAAGTAGGATCTATTTAAACCCTATCTACGCCTAGGGTTAGAGAGCTTCTTCCTTTCACCATGCCATAAGGCTGCCCTCCTCTATTCCATGCCTCCCTCTGATCCTTTCTCTCTCTCCTCTCCATGCCCAAAGGAGTTAGGCATAGGTTCAAGTGCCATCCAAGGTAGAAAGGCGCCCAGATTAGGAAGAAGGTAGCACTGCTGAAAGGGACGACTGCGACTTCTTCAAAAGAAGTTTTGAAGAACTTCAAGATTAGATCCAGATCTAATTTTTGAAGAGGTGATTTAAAAGAAGAAGATCTTTAGATCCTACCCAAGTGGTTACTGATAGAGTCCAGGTGCGTGCGTGGCTCCTTTCAGAATCTCAGAAACAATCAAGATCATCATAGAGTAATCTAATTATCCAAAAATAAGATATAAAATTTAATTTAATTTAATTTAATTTAATTTTTTAATGTTAGATCTTTAGGATCAGATCTAAGATATCTTAGATTTGATTAGGATCATAGAAATTTTTTTTTTTGAAATATTTCTTCAGATCCAATTAGATCTGAATGATCCTGCGTAAGAAAAATAAGATTTTTCCTACAACAGGTATTAGAGCTATTTTAGCAGTTCATCAGATCTATTTTAGATCTAATTTATTTTTTATTTATAATTTAATATTAAAAAATTTTAGATATCACATTAGATATAATTAGATCTAAAATCAAAAAATTTAAAATTTTATGATTTAGATCTATAATGTATGAGATGCATGACTAGACTAGGAATAGAATAGTTCTATTTGTCATATTGTTAAATTAATTAAATATGATTTTAGATCTAATTTATTTTTATTTTTTAATGTTATAATTATTGTAATCAAATTTGAAAAATAAAAAATAAAATTTTTAATTTTTATTTTATTCATACGAGATATGAAAGATGCATGCTTAGACTAGTTATAGAATAGTTCTATAAAATATCTAGAATAGTTTTGTTTGATGTGATTAAATTTAAATTCTATTTTTTAGATATTATATATGATATATTAGATCTGAAAGCATGCATGTTTAATTTAGTCATGATAATGAGATGTATGCAAAACATGTATAAGTTAGATCATTAATTGTATATGCAATATACGATTTAGATCTAACTAGTTTTGTAGTAGAAATTATATTTCTGATTAAGACATTTTTCTTGACCGTCCGATCATAAGAACAAAGTAGGGTTTAAAGATCTTGTCCTTTCATTCGATGGGATGTTCTTATGATGTGTAGGGATGCTGCACGTTCATTCTTAATCAAAAATTAAATAGGTAGGATTAAAGAAAGCTTAGATTTGACCAGCCTAATAGGATTAAATCTGGATCAAGATTGAATCACATTGAGATCTGACTCGATCAAGTCAAGACCTAATTTGGCTCTGTGGTTCAAGCTTAGATTATTGGCTAACCCAATTAGTTCTGATTCGATAATTCGATGTCTAAGATAAGTTTGGCAAATACGGTCGATTGGTTTTTAATTGAAAGCTACTCGATCTGAATGTATTCTTATCGAGTTAATGGCATATCCCTTCCACCGATCTTATTTACTTAGCCTTTTGTGTCGATCCAGTTTTGATTTGAGGTGGCTAACAATTGGAGACAACCCATGTCATTAGGTTAGTCATAATTGTTATGACTAAGTTAAGTCAAGTTTAAAGAGACCTAAATTAAATCTTTCTAAGAAAATATTAAGTCTAAGTCTTCCACCATTGTAGATATGCGGGTCCTTTCTGGGGTTGATTGTTCCCAATTGGATACAGTGGTTTAGTTGCACTGAAAAGATGCAACCATATCTATTAGGTATTGGATGCTACGAGTTGGAGGATGGGTTAGGCTCAATATTTTGGATATGGTGAGGGATCCAATCAGGAATCCAATTCATGCAAATAGTGGGTCTGACTTAACTAAGGAGTGGATCAAAATTTCGAATATGGTGAAATTAATGAATTAGAGATCAGGTTTGGATGCACCATGATTAGAGAATCATTGGATAAGAGTTGTCCACTCATCGATTGACCCATCACCAATAACTGTTAGGTGAGGTGATGAGCCAGTTGGTGGGACCACACTACCTAGTAGAAATCAATAATCATAGAGATTTTCGCATCTCTACCAAGAAAGTGTAGGAATCCGAGTAAATATTGAAAGCCTAATTTATTTAAAAATGAAACTCCCAAATAAATTGATTATGTTTAATTATAAAATCTAACTAAAAATTTTGACTCTCTACAGAAAGATGTCTGCATCCAATCCACTAGCCCACATCCTAGACACCCATAGACTGACCAGACCCAACTATAAGGATTGGCTCCAAAACTTCAAACTTATTTTGGGTTTTGATAAGTTGACTCATGTGTTAGAACAGGATCCTCCCACCTTACCAGTCCATCCATCCGCTGATCAGAGAGCATCTCTCGAGAAGTGGATGGATGAAGATAATAAAGCTAGATATTATATGTTGGGCTTGATATCTAATGAGCTCTAGTACCAACATGAAGATATTAAGACTAGCCACCAAATATTGGCTCACCTACAAGAGTTATTTGATGAGCAGAGTCACGCAGTCAAATATTAAGTCACTAAGAGACTATTTAAAGCTCAGATGCATGATGGGCAGTCAGTCTAAGATCATTATTTGATGTTGATCAAGGACTTAGAAGAGCTTGAGAAGCTCGATGTCAAGTTAGATCAGGATCTGTAGATTTATATAATTCTACAATCCTTGACTGATGCGTATGGGTAGTTCATCATGAACTACCATATGCATAAAATTCAGAATACCTTGGCTGAACTCATGAACATGCTGGTTATTGCTGAGTTTTCTATGAAAGGTTCTAAAGGCTCAGTACTTTTTATGAAGCAAACTTCTTTCAAGATAAAATCTTTTGAAAAGAAGAAGTCCATGAAGAAGTAGAAGGTGGATGATGGAAAGAAGAAGAAGACAGAGCCAAAAAAAAAGGCTGACAAAGAAAAATATTTTTATTGCAATACTGACGGCCATTGAAAGTAGAACTGCCCTTTGTACCTAGCCAGCCAGAAGAATAAGAAGAAGGTAGGTTCTTCTAGAGGTATGCTTGTTATAGAATCTAATCTTACGATTTTTTTCTACATCCAGTTGGGTGCTTGACTCTGGTTCTAGAGCTCAGTTATACACTTCTATGTAGGATCTTAGGGATAGTAGAAGGCTAAGGGATGGTGAGATGATTCTATGCATCAAAAATAGAGCAAGAGTTGCTGCTGTAGTCATGAAAACCTACCCTCTGTGGCTACCATCAAGATTAGATTTAGTTCTTAGGGATTATTTTTATGTTCCTACAGCAAGTAGGAATTTAATTTTTGTTTCATATTTAGCACAAGAAGACTATATAATTAGTTTTCTTAAGGACCATTATAATATTTTTTATAAAAAAAATAATATTGTAAGAGATTTTCTTATAAATGATCTCTATCAGATACATATTGATGTTTTTATTTTTAATATCGAGCAAAACATGAATGCCATAGGATCAAAATGACCTAGGGATAGTCTAAATGATAGGTATCTTTGGCATCTTAGGCTAGGTCATATAGCTGAAGACGGGACTAACAAATTAGAGAAATTCAGGCTATTGAGTCCGTTGACTTTCTAGTCATATTCGATTTATGAATCATGCCTTCATGGCAAAATGATCAAGCTCCCTTTTGTAGGACATGGGGAGAAGGCCACAAACCTGCTTGTCTTAGTATATACTGATGTATGCAGCCCATTTAATGTGCCGACTAGGGGCAATTATGTCTACTTCATCATTTTTATCGATGATTTATCTCGGTACAGGTATGTATATTTGATGTGATATAAGTCTGAAGCTTTTAAAAAGTTTAAAAAATTCAGACTTAAAGTAGATAAATAAATAGAAAAATTCATTAAGATTCTTCGATTAGATTGAGGAGGCGAATATCTTAGTCGAGAATTTCTAGACTATCTTAAGGATAATGGCATAGTCTCTCAATGAATTGCACCTAAAATACCTCAACTCAATAGAATTTCAGAATGGAGAAATCGGATCCTATTAGATATAGTTCGATCCATGATGAGTTTCATGAACCTTCCTAAATTTTTTTAGGGATATAGGCTGATGACCATTATTTATTTACTAAATAGGGTTTCCTTTAAGACCATTCCTACCATACTGTATGAGATATGGCATGGTAAGAAACCAAGTCTAAGCCATCTCAAAATTTGGAGTTGTCCAGCCCATGTCAAGAGATGACAGATGGACAAATTAGAGTCTAGGTTCTTTAGAGCTCGGTATATTGGATATCCTAAAGAGTCAATAGGATATTATTTCTATCTCTCGAAAGATCATAATGTGATTATGAGTCGACATGCCATCTTTCTTGAAAAATAGTTTATTCAAGATGGTTGCATCAAAAGATAGGTTAGGCTCGAGGAGAAAGTCTCTGATGAGAAACGAGCTAAGGAACCTATGGAACCCAATCAGATTGAGCCAACCCAGACACTACCTCCTCCATCTCGTTGATCAAGTAGAATTTTTCATCCTCCTGAAAGGTACTTAGGTACTATATCAGAAGACATAAAGAAAATGTTCCTCACAAGAAATGGAGATCATGGTGTGATCCAAAAACTTATGACAAGGCCATATCAGATATCGACTCCGAGAAATGGTTAGAGGCAATGAGATCAAAGATTGACTCAATGGGTTCGAACCAAGTCTGGATCTTGGTAGATCCACCTGAAGGTATAGTACCTATTAGGTGTAAATGGATCTTCAAGAGAAAGATAGGTGCTGATGAAAATGTAGAGACATTCAAAGCAAGGCTCGTAGTGAAAGGGTATAGTCAATGCGAAGGCATTGACTATCAGAATACTTTTTTGCCAGTAGCCATGCTCAAATTCATCCTCATATTGCTTGCTGTTGCAGTCTATTTTAATTACGAAATATGATAGATTGATGTGAAAATGGCATTCTTAAATGGATATCATGAGGAAGATATCTATATGGAATAGTTGCTAGATTTCACATCCAGTGATAATGATCATAAAGTATGCAAGCTAAAAAGATCCATATATGGACTTAAGCAAGCATCTCGGAGCTGGAATACTCATTTCAAAGATGTAATCAAATCATTTGGATTCATCAAGAATGAGAAGGAGCCCTATGTTTTCAAAAAGATCTATGGGAGCGCTGTTGTCTTCCTCGTACTGTACATGGATGACATCCTCCTAATTGAAAATGATATTTCCATATTGACTACAGTCAAAATGTAGTTATCTAAGAAGTTCTCTATAAAAGATCTAGAAGAGGCATCCTTTACTCTGAAAATTAAGGTCTATAGGGATTGATCGACTAGGATGATGGTTCTCTCATAGAAAATGTACATAGAAGATGTGCTAAAGAGGTTTAGCATGGAAAACTCCAAGAGGGGTTTAGTACCCTTCAGACATGGCATTCATCTCTCCAAGAAGATGTTCCCTAACATATCTGAGGAGATTGAATGCATGAGCAAGATCCCTTATGCTTCAGCAATAGGGAGCCTCATGTATACCATGCTATGTACATGACCTGATATTGTCTATGCTATGAGTGTCACGAGCAAGTATCAGTCAAATTCAGGCGAAAAGCACTAGACTTTTATAAAATATATCCTTAAGTACTTGGGAAGGACTAAGGATATATTTCTAGTCTTTGGTAATGAAGATCTCCAAGTCTAAGGGTATACAAACTCGGATTTCATGTCCGACATACATGATCGAAAGTCGATATTTGAAAGTTTGTTTATTTATAATGGTAGAGCTGTCAGTTGGAAGAGAGTACATCATTGCGTCGGAGGCTGCAAAGATGGTATTCTAGTATAAGAAATTTACTACAGAGCTTGGAGTGATGCCATCAGAAGTCATCCTTCTGTACTGCGACAACAATGGCGCCATAGCCCTAGCTAAGGAGCCGAGGTCTCACCAAAAATTCAAGCATATTGAGCGGCGATACCACCTCATCCATGATCACCTCAAGAAGGGATATGTCGAGTTTAAGAGAGTCGACACTGTAGATAATGCGGTTGACCCATTGACAAAATTATTGAGCTAGCAGAAGATCGAAGCCCACCTTAAGAACATGGAACTTAGATTTATAGCCAATTGACTTTAGATCAAGTGGGAGTTTGCTAGATATGTGCCCTAGAAGTCAGATTGACTAAATACTTATAATACACTTCTAAGGACAATTTTATAATTTTAACTATAAATTAATAAAAGAGTTATTTTCTATCATAGTGTACTTTTAAAGTGTCTATAATACATCCTTTGAGTTAATGGTAATGACAATTCATATTTTTAAGAAGTTAAAAATTTGAGACATGAATTTTCTTAATTAACTCATAAATAGCTCCCAATCATAAGATCATCATGAGGATGGTGATCGATCCAGAAGGTTGGTGTACGATTGCTCTCTTAGGATAGATATATCTTAAGTCTATGGTGTGGAGACACCAGAGCGAGAGTATAGATACTCGTTAGAGAATGAGGGCACTGAATGTGACCATCTCGAGCAGTCATAAAGAAGTCTATCTTCTCATCGATGACTGACTCGATGCTGTAGTGGTGTATCTGGTTCTTTGACCTGAGGTGCATTGGCAGTTCACCTTAAGGGTGTTATAGTTTAACTATACTATAACTTGATCTTCTAGCCATTCGGAATCCTGAGGTGTATGTTGGCTATAGCATGTTCATTGTAGGAATTAAATTGCACCAATAGGGGATCTATCTACCTCGGTAGATGAGGAGTAGTCCTATAATAATCATGAGATTGAGTTCTTAAGCCCATAGCTATGGCAGAGTGAAGATGATAAAAAGAATTTCTATTAGAGTTTCACATTAGATTCGAATTGAATGATTAATTCATATGATAGATATTGGGTTTGATGAGTTCACCTTAACCCTAATCCTGTCAGGGCTCAAGATAAAAGAGTCCAATCACATAGATAGCTGTACCGAGAGATTCACTTTCAATTTTGATGGGTTGCCACCATATACTGCTAGGTGTCACTGGTGGATTTTGAAAGCAATTAGAATGATTTAGATGATCAATCATTCTAATTGTATGAATCAGAAAAGTTCTGATCTATTGAAAGGTGTTTCGATGATGTCGATGATAGAGATCGCGACATATCTCATTACCATACAGAACTAAACTTAACTGGGTCACATAAACAAGAGTTTGGATCTAGATGTCACTAATTGGACTAACCCAGTTTAGTTGATTTAGATTATATCCAATTAGGTTCAAGTGCTAGCATACGAATTGAGCCTAACATTCTCCTTTTGTAATCATTTTGGTTCGTCTTGACTGAGCCAAATTTATTTGGGCTCACTTAAAAATCTTGTCTTAGTCTAACTGGAGCTTGTTCAGATTGGAAAAGAATTATCTTAATTTATTAGATGGATTTAAGACAATACCTATTAATTTCTGTCACCTGCTAATTCTTATTTTTGGACATTGGTCAATAGTTAACCCTGGACACTTGGACATAGGGCCGGGCCATGTGTCATGTGCCTATAGGAGAGCACCTGGGGCTCTTGTCCTCCTATAAAATGAGGTAAGAGAGAGGGTGCATGCCACCTTAGGCATGCACCCCATATGGATAGGTGATGGAGTCCCATACAGATGGGACTCTAGAGTATTTTGATATGATCAAACACCCAGGCGCCAAAGACTTTTGGATTTATCCAGTGTTGGCACTACTTATATGGATTTTTGAGAGACTCTCATCTGATTGGATCAGATGATATCATCCCACCAATCAGATTTAGATCTGATTGAATGATGATCTCTAATTGAATGGGATGATGTGGCACTACATAGCGCAGTAGAGTCTATTTAAACCCTGTCTGTGCCTAGGGTTAGAGAGCTTCTTCCTTTCACCATGTCATAAGACTACCCTACTTTGTTCCATGCCTTCCTCTGATTCTCTCTCTCTCCTCTCCATGCTCAAAGGAGTTGGGCATAGGTTCAAGTGCCATCCAAGGAAAAAAGGCACCCAGATCAGGAAGAAGGCAGCACTGCTGAAAGAGACGACTGCTGCTTCTTCAAAAGAAGTTTTGAAGAACTTTAAGATCAGATCCAGATCTAATTTTTGAAGAGGTGATTCAGAAGGAGAAGACCTCTAGATCCTACCCGAGTGAATATCGGTAGAGGCCAGGTGCATGCGTGGCTCCTTCCAGAACCTCAGGATCATCATAGGATAATCTGATTATCCAAAAATAAGATATAAAGTTAAATTAGATTTAATTTAATTTTATTTTTTAAATAGATATTTAGGATCAGATCCGAGATATTCTAGATTTAATTAGGATCATAGAAATTTTTTTTAAAAAAATATTCCTTTAGATCCAATCAGATCTAAACAATCCTGTGTAAGAAAAATAAAATTTTTCCTTCATCAATCAGATTGAGAACTCTTATATGAGTGACTGCATAGATTCAAATCTAAGCTGATAGCACAGAAACTAATTTTTATACCAATCAAAGTGACTATCTAGCAATGATATCCGATGATCAGATAGGTCGAATGTGTAGAACAACATCCTCAGAACCCATGTGGATATAGTTTTCATATAATTCATCTCCTTGATCAAAATGCTCGTAGGATACCTTACAGTTTAATTGTCAACCCTAATTAGGGCATCCACATTGTATTTCAAAATACCAAATCCATCTTATGGATTATTCTGGCCAAGATTTTGCTATATTGAAATATAGTGATGCATTTCTCTCCAACTCTTGGAGTGGTCAATCCCATTTTGATCACTCACCAACTTCATAAGTACTTGAGTATGCCCAAAAATCTTCCATTATTGAATTAAAAATTTAGTTAGTCCGGTACCAAAGCATAATGAGTTGCTTGCAAGCCACTATGGTGATCTCAGATCTAAGGGATACTTATACCTATATTCCATTAGAGAAATTCTGGATAGCAGAGTGCTTTGGAGTTGATCATGTTTAGTGATGATGTATCCTTACATCTCACTTATATGTCATATCAGTATCTTCACACTTCTTGGTTAAGAGGATAATCAACTTATATGGCGTACAATAATCTATGCTCGATAAATACTATCCTCCTAATTAACAGCGTATCATTTGATCGTGAACAGTTTAAGGACTAATCGATAAATCCTCTTTTTATTGAAACTAAATAATCCTAAGAACTTTATCACAACAATGAAGTTCATTAGAAGATATAAACTTTATGATAAAAATATCAAAATATTTATTTTATTTATTAATAAATTAATTATAATAATAAGGTAGCTCAACCATCAATAGGCTAACGATTGGCTTAGGGGCACAGCTTCCAACAAGTGGAGGGTGGCAGGGAAATCGAATGACTAGAGGTTTTGAGAAGGAGGCAGGAGGCGGTCGGGGGGAGAGAGGGCCAGGTGAGCCAGCTCGAACAGGTAGGTCGGGTGCAGTTGGGGGAATCGAAACAGTCGGGGGCTTAGGAAGGCAGGAGATGGCCGGAAGCTTGGTAAGGCAAGCTGAGTGCAGTCGGAGGGGAGTGTGAGGATTTATGGTGCTCCCAAGCCTTAGGAGGCCATGGGAGGAGTCAGAGGGTTGGCTCCGAAGATTTCAAGAGCTTGGTTGGTGCTTTAGAGATCTGAGATACAAGGTGAAGCAAGGAACCAAAGCCGAGAAATCAAGACTGCAAAAAGAAGATTTTCTATAGATTAGCTGGCTCAGTCCAAAACTGGATCGACTAAGTCTCAAAGCATAAGCAAAATAGAAAGCTGCATGTTCGGAACTACTAGCACGGCATAGGACTGGGTCGACTCAGTTTCAGACTGAGCCAACCCAGTGGAACTTAGCCGGCTCAGTGCTGAGACTGAACCGGCTCAGTGCGCGGGCAGAGTTACACGAGGGTTTTTTTTGGGCTAGGGTCTGGGATGATCCTAGGGGTCTTAAGGCCTAATTTTAGGGGTCTTAAGGGGGCAAATTCATGTATGGGTCGGGTTTAGATTTAAAGGATGAGAGCATGGGAGACATAGGTGTACATGGGCTCGATGAGTGCTTTCATGTATTGGGTTAGCCGGGGAGTTTTTTGGTCGGGCCTAATGGCTATGCATAAATACATAGGTTGTATTAGGGTTTTCAAGATTGGAATCAATATAGACCTTTTCTTCCTCAACTCTCTTCTTCTCTTCTCTCTAGAGTTGCCGCCCTAGGATACTTGAAGAAGTCCTAGAGAAGGGGGCATCTTCCTCAAGCCCAAGGAGGGAGACGCCCCATCATAGATCTAGGTGGAGGATCGGTCGTGTGTTGTCCATAAAGAACATCACAGGTTTCTTTAGGTCTGTGCTAAAGATCAAGAGCTTCCGCAACATGGTATCGGAGTGCTTATGATGTCAAGGATAATTGGCATTCGAGCAATATCATGGATCTATAATTTGGTATCAGAGCTAGGTGATGCCTGAAATATTATGGACGATAATATGGTATCAGAGCCAAGTTTTAGAGCCTGATGGTGCATATCAGAGCCAGGTTTTAGAGCCTAATGGTGCGTGAAAGAGCCAAGTTTTAGATCCTGATGGTGCATGGAAGGGAAAGAGAAGTCGTACAAGGTGAAATCAAAAATCTGCACAAGGATTCCATGGTATGTCTCAAATCTATCTTGTTATTGCTATGGTTTGGCCAACCAGGAGCAGCAGGTTGATGGTGGAGGTTGAGAGGATTAACGAAAAGAGATTTTCTCAGGGTGAAAGAATTTGGTGCATGATTTGCTGATCGGTCTTAATGGAAAGGCTAGGGTGTATGATGGTTATATGACAGGTAGGGAGCACTGGAGTGCTGCAGTAGCATTTTCTTGGAGATGCAGGACTAAGAGAGGTTCGACGATGCAGCAATCGAGGGAGGTATCTCAGTAGAGAGCATTAGGATTCTCTAGGAAGATGGATAGTGTAGGGCTGTTGAAAGAGGTTTTCCAAAGGATAATGATCGAAGGAAGGTTGAAGAAGCGACTATACATCCTTTGGTATCTGGAAGGTAGGAAAGTAGTCGGAGATATATTCAGTGGTTCAACCAAAGCATGGATTTATGAAGCCTTGGGAGTAATGGAGATGGATGATCCATGGAGGTCTAGTAGGTTAGGGTTGGATGGCTGTAGAGTGGCACAAAGATGAGTTAGAGAGCACTGGAGTGCTGCAGGAGTGCTACCCTAGAGGCATAGGGGCTGAAAGAGGCTTAGCAGTATAGTAGCAGAGGAGTGTATCTCAGCAGATGGTGTTAGAGGCTTCTTAGGGAGATCGAGAGCAGGTCTCAGGGAGAGCCAGGAGGTCTCAGAGAGCGTCAGGAGGTCTCAGACAGCCGAGAGGATCATGGATCAGATTTTTCCTATAGGGGCACTAGGGAGAGTTGCGGTTCAGATGGAGGATGGTTCTCCGGGCACAACTGAAATAATGGCTGGTGTAAGTGCAGAAGAGAAGGACTAGGGTGGAATTTTTTAGGGTTTAGTCACTAATTTTCGAAGAGTTGGATGAGCTCTTGGGTCTTGGAGGTGCCCGTGGGTTGTAGAGGTATCCGAGACAGCTTCGAAGGTGTCCGTGGAGTGCGAAGGGTTCGAAGGGATAGTGACGATGTTCAAGGTGCAGCAGTAGACTCAGTAGTGCAGCATTGAGTGGTTGGCCTCGAGGGACTTAGTGATAGAATCGGCTTCTATGGCATCAGATAGACTTTGGATATAGGTGGAGCTCTAGAGAGGTGGCTTCATAATTGGAGAGAAATTTGACATGAGTTCAGAGCAGAGGGGTGTGGGAGGATCGATATTCTAGCACCAGTGCTGGGGATGCACAGTTCTAGGTGGAGCGGCATGTGCAGGAGGATAGGCATAGTTCTGAGGAGATCTTGTTAGGATTTACATCGAATGCCAGTAAAGAAATGCTACAGGTTCTCTAGGGAAGTTCAGAAAAGGTGATGCAGCTACTAAGCAAAAGGGATCCTACAATTTCAGGGTGGTGCCAAGAATCAAGCATAGGTCTTCAGCGGTGGAGGTGGTCATTTTAAAGGCCTCAAGAGTGCACAACAGTTGAAGAGAATTGGCGGAGGCGATGCTTCCATAGTGGCTGTCGAGTGCGTAGGGACAGTGGGATCATGTAGGAGGTCATTATCGAGGGGTTTGCCAAGGCTTGGGGCACCAAGGTGGAGATTGTGAGGATTTATGGTGCTTCCAAGCCTTGGAAGGCCATGGGAGGAGTCAAGGGGTTGGCTCCGAAGATTCCAAGGGCTTGGTTGGTGCTTCAAAAATCTGGAATACAAGGTGAAGCAAGGAACCAAAGTCGAGGAATCAAGACTACAAAAAGAAAATTTTCTGCAAGTTAGTCGGCTCGGTCCAAAATTGGATCGGCTAAGTCTCAGAGCATAGGCAAAATAGAGAACTGCATATTCAGGACTGCTGACATGGTACAAGACTAGGCCGACTCAATTTCAGACTGAGCCAATCCAGTGGAACTTAGCCGGCTCAGTGCTGAGACTGAACCGACTCAGTGCGCGGGCAGAGTTATGGAGGGTCTATTTTGGGCTAGGGTCTGAGATGATCCTTGGGGTCTTAAGGCCTAATTTTAGAGGTCTTAAGGGGGCAAATTCATGTATGGGTCGGGTCTAGATTCAGAGGATGAGAGCATAGGAGACATGGATGTACATGGGCTCGATGAGTGCTTTCATGTATTGGATTAGTTGGAGAGTTTTTTGGTCGGGCCTAATGGCTATGTATAAATACATAGGTTGTATTAGGGTTTTCAAGGTTAGAATCAATACAGACCTTTTCTTCCTCAACTCTCTTCTTCTCTTCTCTCTAGAGTTGCCGCCCTAGGGTTCTTGAAGAAGCCCTAGAGAAGGAGGGCATCTCCCTCAAGCCCAAGGAGGGAGGTGATCCATCATAGATCTAGGTGGAGGATTGGTGGTGCGCTACCCATAGAGAATGTCATAGGTTCCTTCAGGTCTATACTAAAGATCAGGAGCTTTCGCAACATGGTATCGAGGTGCTTGTGATGTCAAGGATGATTGGCATTCAAGCGATATCATGGGTCTATAATTTGGTATCAGAGCTAGGTGATGCCTGAAACATTATGGACGACAATAGGAAGGTCGTTGGCCAGGGGAGAGAGGGGGTGGTAGGGGAACAAAACTATGGGGGAGAGGAGGGTGGCAAGGGAACCGAACGGCCAGGGGTTTAGGAACGTAGGAGGCGGTCGGAGGTTTGGAGAAGAGGTAGGAGGTGGCCGGGGGTTTGGAGAAGAAGGCAAGATGAGGCGGCTCGAAAAGGTGGGTCGGGTGCAGCTAGGGGGATTGAGACAGTCGAGGGCTCGAGGTGGCTCGAGGTGGTGGGAGGTAGCCAGGGCTCGAGAAGGCGGGCAACCTATAGTCCGGGGGAGGCCATCGGCCAGGGAAGAGAGGCAGTGATGGGGGGATCGAAGGATGGGGAGAGGGCGGTGGCAGGGATAAAAAATGGTGGGAGATGGGGGATGGTGGAAAAAATGAGGAGGTGTGGGAAAAATGGGAGGTGGGGTGGGAGAAAATGATAGGGCAATGAGTCATGGCATAGGAGAAAATAAGGGCGCGTAGCAGGATGGGCGTAAACGAGGTAGGAAGATTATCAGTGATAGCATATGCCATCACTAATAATAATTTATCTTCGCTAATATACAAAAAAAATATTAGCGACAAGAGATTCCATCGGTAATAGTCTTTCTATCATTAATAATCATATAGTAAAAATAATATTTTTATATTAATAGCGACGATACTCATGTCGTCGCTAAAACCATCACTAATAAATTTTTCATTAATTTTTTATCCTTCTAAGTCATTTTTTGGATGGTTAAAAATTAATATTTAATTTTATTAAAATTTTTGACTTAATTAATTTATGAATCAAGTCCAAATTAATTTAAATTATATTTAATTTAATTAGGCTAGACATAATTTGATGCTAATTGGGTTTTAATATTTTGCATAAAACTTGGATTTAAAGTCTAATTGAATTAGGTTTGACACGATTTTGAATTGGATTTGAATCAAATTTGAATTGGATTCGAATCGAACCCAAATTGAAAACTATTTTCTTATAATTAGTTTAAACCATATTAAATTTAATTAGACTTGACTTAATTTGAATATAATTAGATTTTACAATCTAATTAGAACTTGGATTGAAAGTCTAATTGAATTAGGTTAGACAGAATATTTCGAATTGGATTCGAATCGAGTTCCAATTGCATATGAATCAAATCTAAATTGAAAGCTATTTTCTCCTAATTGATTATAACCAGATTAAATTTAATTAGACTTTACTTAATATGAATATAATTGGATTTTACTATCTATATAAGGCTTAGATTTTAAAGTCTAACTGAATTAGGATTGATAGGATTTCTAATAGGATTTAAATCAGATTCGAATTAGATTTGAATTAAACCCAAGTTAAAAATTATTTCCTCTTAGTTAATTTAAATTAACTTTAATTTGAATAATTTTGACTTAATTTAAGATTAATTGAGCTTTATAATCTATGTAGGATTTGGATTCGAAGCCTAATTGAATTAAGTTTGATAGAATTTTGAATTGAATTCGAATCTGGATCGAATTCAATTCAAATCGAATCTAAATTAAAAATTATTTTTTAAATTAATTTAAATTAGATTAAATTTAATTAGATTTGACGTAATTTTAAGGTAATTAGGTTTTACTATCTAAGTAGGACTTGAATTAATTGAATTTGGATTGACAGGATTTCAAATTGGATTCGAATTGAACCAAATTGAAAACTAATTTTTCCTAATTGATTTAAATCCTTGATAAATTTAATTATACTTGAATTAATTTGAAGGTAATTAGATTTTACTATCTAAGTAGGACTTGAATTAAAAGTCTAATTGAATTAAAATTAACAGGATTTTGAATTAAATTCGAATTGAACCTAAATTGAAAATCAATTTCTCCTAATTGATTTAAATCAAATTTAAAGTTAATTAAATTTTATAATCTAAGTAGGATTTGTATTTAAAGCTTTATTTAATTAGATTTGGTAGAATTTTGAATTGGATTCGAATTGGATTCGAATAGGATTGAGTCATGGTTTGGATTATTAGTGACCGAAAATATCCCATGGCTAATTTCTATTTTATTAATGATGGCTAGTCCTCCATCGCTAATTTTGTTGCCAATAAAATTTTAAAATAATCTTTTCTTCCCAAGTTATTTTTTTAAAATTATTAGCGATGGCAATTTCTTAGTCACTAATATTCAAAATCACCATCGATAATATCTATTTTATATTATAAAATTATTTAAAAATTTTAAATAATTTTAGCGATAGCTTTCACCATCGCTGATAATTAACTTAGCCATCACTAATAAATGTTATTAGCCATGGAAAATTCTTTATCCTTAATAATCAAAATATGTCATTGCTAATATTTTTATTATTTTTAAATATGTTTATTAAATTTTTAGGCTTTTAGAGATGGTGTTCGCTGTCGCTAATATTCTTATTACTGTCACTAATACTATTATCGATGACAAATTTTTTAGTCGATGTTGTAGTTGAAAATAATCATTTTTAGTGATGGAAGATTTTACTATCGCTAATATTCATTTTTCTTGTAGTTAGTGGATACTTATAGTGGTCAGACGTGTGTGTGGCTTCGATAGAACCTGAACATCTTCAGATCCAGATCTAAAAGAAGAAGAATAGAAATTCAGGTAGGCGATTTGATCACCAATCTTTTATTTATTTTTTAAATCAAATTCATGTATGCTTTATTTTTCATCATATGAATTAGATTTGTAGGTGTTAGATTAGATCTATGCACGCTTAGATTAAATTATTTAATCTAGTCTTCTACTACTTTATTTTGAAATTATTTTAAAATTTGCATGCTAGAAAAATATCTCAATCCAATAGTGGTATTAAAGTCATGGGTTCATATGCATGAAAATAAGATGTGATATGATTTCTAATCAGATCTAAAATTAAGATAATTATGAAAAAAATTTATTTAGATCTGATTTTTGTTCATGTTTGAGATATGTGAAAATTTTATTTAGATCTAAAAATTAGTTTTGAGATCATAAAATTTAATTTCATGCAATTAATTTAGATCAAAAATTAATTATTTAAGATTTGAAATTTCTATTTTTGCATGAGAGATTGGACATGGATAGATCAATTAGTCTTGTAATTTCGTTAGAACTAGGGTTAATGATTTGAACATAATGGAACCCAATCGAGATGAACAGTCGATCAAACCAAGTCAAGAGTTGATTAGGATTTGGTCAGGAGTGCTCAAAATCCAACCATTTGATATAATTGGTCGAATCGATTAATAGCCATATATTAAATAGATTAACCCCAAGACTTGATTCGGCTCAGTGGCTCGAGCCCAAATCACTTGAACTAACCTATTTGAAACCAGTTGACCAATTGTTGTCTAAGACAAGTGCTTGATTGGTTGTTACTTAATTAAGACCCTTGATCCAACAAGGGGAGCCTCCCACTGATCTCCACTTATCTAGCCAATTTGGTACATTGAGCTTGAATAAGGTTGCTTGGTGATTTGGTCTAGTCCATGCCAATTAGACTAGTTATTATGATGACTAATTAGATGAGATCTAAATTAAAATCTTCTTGCACATATTAAGTTTCATGGTCTTCCACCATTATAGATGTGCGGGCTTGCTACTGATGTTGATTATTCTTAGTTGGTCATAGTGATTCAATTGCACTAAAAACATGCAATCACTCTATTAGTAAAGGATTGCTATAGGATGATGATAGGGTTGGGCTCAATATCTATCAAGTGAGGGATCCAATGATGGCTTCACTCTTATATTTGAACGATGGATCTGACTTAACTAAGAAGTATGGCCAATATCTGTTAGGTGAGCCCACATTATTTAGAGACTAAATCGCTGCAAAATGCTTGAAGAAGCATTGGACAAGTATTGTCCACTCATCGGTATGCATGTTATCAATATCTATCAGGTGAGGTGTGCATACATCAGTAGGATAGTAGTACCTAATAGAAATTCTTATCGCATTAGGATTTTCATTTCTCCACCTAGGGAGTGTAGGAGATCCAAGAAAATAGTGTGAGCCTATTTGTTTCTTAAAGTTTCTAGACCAAATTAAAAATTAAGTATAAATTTCTAACTCGAATCTCTACTCTCATAGTTTAACCATGTCAGCTTCAAACCTCTTAGCCCGTATTCTTGAGTCCAACTGATTGACTGAAATTAACTTTAAGAATAGGTTCAAAAATCTTAAGATAGTCTTAATTCTAGAAAAAATAGGGTATGTACTTGACCAGGACCCTCCTACTTTGCCACGCCATCTTAGTGCTGATCAGAGGATAGCATAGGATAAATGGATGGATGATGACAATCGAGTCAAGGGCTACATACTAGCTTTAATGACCAATGAGTTGTAGAGCCAGCATGAGCACATGCCAACTGCTAGGGCCATGATTACTCATCTACAAAAGTTATATGGTGAGCAGAGCCACACTGCACTTTTTGAAGTGTCTAAAAGACTCAGTGGATCTATGATCATTGTCTGACAATGATCAAGGACCTAGAGGAGCTTGAGAAGCTCAACTTGATGATGCAAAAGAAATTACAAGGGGATTTGATCTTGCAATCCATTACTAGTTCATATGGTCAATTTATTATAAATTATTATGTAAACAAGTTAGACTGCACCTTACCTGAATTGATCAACATGTTGGTTATTATAGAGGGGACCTTGAAGAGTTCAAGACACTCTGTTCTTACTGTGGAGTAGGAATCACTATAAGAAAATTAAATATTGACGATGGTATTAGTGACGGCAAAAAATTCATCGACGGCAAAAAATTCATCGCAAATAAAGCTTTTTACCATCGCAACACTGACCAAAAAAATAAGTCATCACTAATATTATTAGCGACGGCAACGACCATCTCTAAAAGTATAAAAATTATTTTAAAATATTTAAATAAAAAATATTAGAGATAATAAGTTTGGATTATTAGCAACAAAAATAGTGTCGTTGCTAATAATTGACTATTAGTGATATTTTTATATTTATTAGCGATGGTGCGAGCTACCACTAAAATTATTTATAATTTTTAAAATTTTTTATTATATTTAAACATCAAATAAAAAAAAGTGATGGTATTTTTGGTTATTAGCGATGAAAACTATCATCGCTAATATTTTTTTTACAAAAGATTATTTAAAATGTTATTGGCGACAGAACTAGCGATAGCATATTTGCTGTTGCTAATAATCCTTAACTACTTCACCTCCAATTCAAATTTAATTCAAATTTAATTTAAAATTCTACCAAACTTAATTTAATTAAGCATTGAATCTAAGTATTACTTAGATTATAAAATTTAATAAACCTCAAATTAAATCAAGATTAATTAAATTAAATTTATAATTAAGCATTGAATCCAAGTCTTACTTAGATTACAAAATTTAATTAACCTCAAATTAAATCAAGATTAATTAAATTAAATTAATTTTAAATTAATTAGAAGAAATTGATTTTCAATTTGGGTTCAATTCGAATGCAATTCAAAATCCTATCAATTCTAATTTAATTAGACTTTTAATTCAAGTCCTACTTGAATAGTAAAATCTAATTATATTCAAATTAAGTCAAGTCTAACTAAATTTAATATAATTTAAATTAATTATAAAAAATAATTTTTAATTTTGGTTCGATTCGAATCCAATTTGAACCCGATTCGAATTTAATTTGAAATCATGTCAAACCTAATTTAATTAGGCTTTGAATCCAAATTCTACATAGATTATAAAATATAATTAATCTCAAATTAAGTCAAAATTAATTAAATTAAAGTTAATTTAAATTAATTAGAAGAAAGTAATTTTTAATTTGGATTCAATTAGAATCTAATTAGAAAACCTATCAATCCAAATTCAATTAGACTTTAAAATCTAAGTCCTACAAGGATAATAAAATCCAATTACTTTGATATTAAGTCAAATCTAATTAAATTTAATCTAATTATGATCAATTAAAAAAATATAGTTTTCAATTTTGGTTCGATCTAAATATAATTAGAATTCGATTCGAATCTAATTCAAAATCCTGTCCAACCTAATTCAATTAGAGTTTGAATTCAAGTCTTAATTAGATTATAAAATATAATTATATTAAAATTAATTTAAATCTAATTAAATTTAATATAATTTAAATTAATTATATAAAAATATTTTTAATTTGAATTCAATTCAAATCCAATTTGAACCTAATTCGAATTTAATTCGAAATCATGTCAAACCTAATTCAATTAGGCTTCGAATCCAAATCCTACATGAATTATAAAATATAAATGGTCTAAAATTAAATTAAGATTAATCAAATTAAATTTGATTTAAATCAATTAGGAGAAAGTAATTTTTAATTTGGGTTCAATTCAAATCTAATTCAAACATGATTCGAATCCAATTAGAAAACCTGTGAATCCTAATTCAATTAGACTTTAAAATCTAAGTCCTACATAGATAATAAAACTCAATTACTTTGATAATAAATCAAGCCTAATTAAATTTAATCTGATTATAATCAATTAAAAAAGTTATTTTTAATTTAGGTTTGATCCAAATGCAATTAGAACTCGATTCAAATCCAATTCAAAATCTTGTCTAGCTGAATTCAATTGGACTTTGAATCCAAGTCTTAATTAGATTGTAAAACCCAATTGCATTCAAATTAAGTCAAGTCTACTTAAATTTAATATGATTTAAATTAATTATAAAAAATAATTTTTAATTTGGGCTCGATTCAAATTTAATTCGAAATCGTGTCAAATTTAATTCAATTAGACTTTGAATCCAAGTTTTACTTGAAATGTTAAAATCCAATTAGTCTCAAATTAAGTCAAGCCTAATTAAACTAAATCTAATTTAAATTAATTAGGACTTGATCCATAAATTACTTAGGTCTAAAATTTAATAAATCAAATATTAATTTTTAACCATCCAAAAAATAACTTAGGAGGAAAAAATTTAATATTAAAAATTTTTTATTAGCAATAACTTTAGAGATGGTAAGAATTCTAGCGCTAATATTTTTTTAAAATATATTTATTAGCGATGGAGCTACTATTACCGATGGCATCTGCCATCGTTAATAATATTTTAATATTAGTGACGAGAAAGCATTATTAGTGATGGCATCCACCATCGCTAATAATATTTTTGCCCTCATTTTTTCCCACCTCACCAGGCGTCCTCATTTTCTCCCACGCCACCGCCCACCGCCCCCTTGTTTTTTCCACCCCACCATCCACCGCGTCCTCATTTTCCCAACTATCTCTCCCACCCTCCACTATTTTAATCCTCAATCGCCATCATCCTCTCCCCTACCCATCGATCCCTCTGCCACCCCCTCTCTCCTCCTACCGGTGGCCTCCCCCTAGCTACACTTGGCCCATCTTCTCGAGCCCCCAACCACCACCAACCTCCCCAAGCCTCCGGCCATCTCCCCCTGACTACACCTAGCCCGCCTCCCCAAGCCTTAGGGCACAAACTCCTAGCCTCTGCCTTCCTGAAACCTCAGCCCGCCACCCTTCTCTCTCTTGCCATTTGGTTTCCCCACCACCCGCTCTCTCCTCCCGGCCACCTCCTACCTCCTTCTCCGAACCTCCGAGCCTATGGTTCATCCAACACCTCCTCTCTCCGCCGGTCGCCTCCTGCCTCTCTGAATCTCCTGCCCTTCGGTTCACTCGCCACCCCCTCTCTCCTCCGACCGATGTCTTATTGAAAATTATGTTCTAAAGTCAATCATCAGTCTATTGATGGTTAAGCTATTTTATAATTATAACTAATTAATTAATAAAAATATTTTGACATTTTTTTTATCATAAGTTTACATCTTCTAATGAAATGCATTATTATGATAAAGTCCTTAGGACTATTTAGTTTTGATAAAGAGAGAATTTATCGATTTATCCTTAAATTTATTCACGATCAAATGATAGGCTGTTAATTAGGACAACAGCATCTGTCGAGCATAGGTCACTATATGCCATATAGGTGAAGGAAAATCCTAATTTCTCGGGGTCAGATTTGTTCATATCTGATTGGATCGAGAGGCATATTTCAAAAATTTTCTCTTAGATCCTATTCAGATCTGACACTTTTCAGATCTAATTTTATAATCTAATAAATAAAAAAATTAAATTAAATTAATTTTGAATTAATTTTACCTTGATTCTGGATAACCTGATTATCCGTTGATGATCCTATCGAAGTCCTGAGGTTCTGGATCTAGCCATGCAAGCGCTTGGCCTCTACCGGTATCCACCCAAGCTGGATCAGGAGATCTTCTCCATTTCTTTCTTTTCTCCAAAAATCAGATCTGGATCTGATTTAGAGAATCTTCAAAACTTTCTGAAGATCACCCATCGTCTCTGCAGCAGTGCTGCCTTCTTCCTTTTTCGTCAGCCTTTCCTTGCCTAACTCACACCAATCTGAAGGCCCAACTTTCTTGGGTATGGAGAGGAGAGAGAGGGCCAGATGATGGCATGGAGAAGGAAGAGGGGTAGCCTTGGGGCATGGCTAAGAGGAGGAGTTCTTAAAAGTGGGCACAGATAGGGTCTTTTATAGACTCTACTGCGCCATGCAATGCTGCATCACCTTGGCCAACCACGTTGCTTTATGCAATTAGATCTAAATCTGATTGGTGAAATGACATCATCTGATCCAATCAAATGAGAGACCCATAGGTTCATTCTTAGATGGTGCCTAAGACTGGTCAAAGTAGATACCCAAGGGCCACTTAAGTAGAAACCAAGAAGCAACCTGGAGTCCCATCCGTATGGGACTCCAGCATCCCTATCCATGGGCGCATGCCATCCTAGGCGTGTGCCCCCTTCTTTCCAATTTTCAGAGAGGGGACAAGCCCCTATCTGCTCTTCAATAAGTGCATGACACATGGACAGATGTCCAAGGGTCAAAGGTCAACGTTTGACCAAGTCAAAGTACATGAATTAGTAGGTGACGAAAAATAGTAGGTGTTGTCTTAAATTTATCTTATAAATTAAGAAAACCCTTTTCTGACTTGGACAAGCTCCAGTCAGACTAGGTAAAGGTACCTGAGTAAGCATAAACTCATTTGGTTCAATTGAGACAATTTTTATGATAGAAAAAGGATAACGTTAGGCTCAATCATGTGCTAGCACGATTTTCTTGAACCTAATTGAATCATATTCAAATCAATTGAACTGAGTTAGTCTAATTGATGATATCCAGATCCAAACTCTTATTTGTGTGACCCAGTTAGGTTCAAGTCTGTATGGTAATGGGATATATAGTGATCTCCATCATCAACATCATTGAAACTTCTTTCGATGGATCAGAACTCTTCTGATTCAAACAACTTAGAATGATCGATCATCTAAATCATTCTAATTGCTCCCAAAATCCACCAGTAACACCTGGCAACATATGGTGGCAACCAATTAAAATTGAAAATGAACTTCTTGGTGTAGCTACTTGTGTGATTAAGTTCTTCTATCTTGAGGCCCCGATCAGATTAGGGTTAAGGTGAACCGTCAAATCCTAATTTCTATCATATATTATCATTCGATTCAAGTCCGATGTGAAAACCTTAATAGAACACTTTCTATTATTCACTCTCTGCCATGGCCAGTTATGGATTTGATCTCATGACATAATAGGCCCTCATCCACCGAGGAGATAGATTCCATCTTGGTGCAATCTAATTCCTACAATGAACATGCTATACCAACATACACCTCAGCATTCCAAATGGTAGGAGACGATCATGGTGTATCAAACTATAATACTCTCAAGGTAATATCGTGCACTCAATCAAAATCAGACACCACTACAGCATCGAGTCATCATCGACAAGAAGTAGACTTCTATATGACTACTCGAGTGGTCACCTTAGTGCCCTCTTTCTCTAATGAGACTGTACTCTCGTTCTGTGTCTCTACACCATAGACTCAAGACTCATCCTATAAAGAAGCAATTACACTAAACCTTCGATCATCACCACTCATGATGATCCTATCAGGAGATTAGAGTATAAATGAAAATTCATTCTTAAATTTTAAACTCTTGAAATATGATTATCATTATCATACTCAAGGATGTATACAGACACTAAATACAATTATGTGATAAAAAATAATCATTTATTATTTATAGTTAAAATTATAATTTTCTTAGAAGGTATTACAAGGTCAGCCATTCTAGGTCTTTTAGTATATGTGCCTAGAACCAAAATTGGCTGACACTTGTAATACACTTCTAGGGGCAAAATTATAATTTTGACTATAATTAATAAAATGGGTTATTTTCTATCACACCTGTGTATTTAGTGTCTGTGATACATCCTTTGAGTTAATGGTAATGATAATTCATATTTTCAAGAGTTGAAAATTTAAGACATGAATAATCATTATTAACTCATAAACAGCTCCCGACCATAGGATCATCACGAGGATGGTGATTGATCCGGAAGGTTGGTGTACAATCGCTTCTCTTTAGTAGATGAGTCTTGAGTCTATGGTGTGGAGACACCGGAGCGAGAGTATACAGGTACTCGTTAGAGAACGAGGGCACTGAGCGTGACCACCTCGAGTAGTCATTAGGGAGTCTACCTTCTCGTCAATGACTGACTCGATGCTGCAGTAGTGTGTCTGGTTCTTTGACCTGAGATGCATCGGCAGTTCACCTTGAGGGTGTTATAGTTTGACTACACCATTACTCGGTCTCCTAGCCATATGGAACCCTGAGGTGTATGTTGGCTATAGCATGTTCATTGTAGGAACTGGATTGCATCAAGATGGAATCTATCTACCTCGGTGGTAGAGGAGGAGCAGCCCTATGATGATCATGAGAATCAAGTCCAGAAGCCCATGGCCATGGCAGAGTGAAATAATAGAAAGAGTTTTCTATTTAGATTTTCACATTGGACTCGAATCGAATGATTACATCATATGACAGAGACTAGGGTTTGACGAGTTCACCTTAACCCTAATCTGATCGGGGCTCAAGATAGAAGAACTTAATCACACAGGTAGCTGCACCAAGAGGTTCGCATTCAGCTCTGATGGGTTGCCACCATATACTGGCTAGGTGTCACTGGTGGATTTTGGGAGCAATTAGAATGATTTAGATGATCGATCATTCTAGCTGTTCGAATCAGAAGAGTTCTGATCCATCGAAAGGAGTTTCGATGATGTCGATGATAGAGATCATGACATATCCCATTACCATACAGAACTGAACCTAACTGGGTCACACAAACAAGGGTTTGAATCTGGTGATCATCAATTGAACTGATCTAGTTCAATTGATCTGAATGAGATTCAATTAGGTTCAAGGAAAATCGTGCTAGCACTCGATTGAACCTAACGTTCTTCTTTTACTATCATAAATAAGTTGTCCTGACTGAGCCAAAGGAGTTTGTGCTCAATCAGAGGCCTTCATATGGTCTAACTGGAGGTTGTCCAAGTCAGAATAGGTTGTCTTATTTGTAAGACATTACCTGCCATTTTTGGTCACCTGCCATTTCTTGTTCTTTGACTTTGGTCAAAAGTCTACCTTTGACTGGTCAAATGTTGACCATTGACACTTTGACTTTTGACCACATGTCATGCACCTATTGGAGAGCTGGTGGGGGACTGTCCCCCTGCCAGAACCTGGCAAGGAGAAGGGCGCACGCCAAGGGTGGCGTGAGCCCAAGTAGGAGGCGCCTAGGAGTCCTTGTTGGACAAGGACTCCACCTCCCTTTTGGATTCCAATCAGAGTTCTACTAAGAATCCAGTTTGACTGGTCTTAGGCACCCTCTAAGGAGGAATCCAGGGGTCTCTATTCCAACCAATCAGATTTAGATCTGATTTCACAAAGGGTTGTGATTGGTTGAGAGGAAGAGGAGTTGGATCACGCTTAGTCTATAAATAAGACCCTGCGCCCAACTCAGATTCAAGTAAGTGAATGCAATTAGAATAGAGATTTCCCACGACCCAAGGCTGCCTCTCCCCTCCTTCCTCCATGCCATAAAATTCTTCCTCCTTATCCTCTCCACGTCCAAAAGAGTTTTGGACTTAGGTTGGTGCATTCCAGATCAAAAGAAAGGCGATCAAAAGAAGAAGGCTGCACTGCTGCAAAGGACGACTGCTGATCTTCAAGTTATTTTGAAGGTTCTCTAAATTAGATTCAGATCTAATTTTTGAAGATGCGATAGAGAAGAAGAGGATCTCCTGATCCAGCTTGGGTGGATACCGGTAGAGGCCAGGCACTTGCGTGGTTGATCCAGAACCTTTCGCTGCTTCAGGATCATCTACAGGGTAATAGGATTACCCAAATCAGGTAAATTAATTTGATTTAATTTATCTTATTTTATTTTATTTATTAAAATAATAAGAATCAGATCTGAAATATATCAAGATCTGATTGGATCAAGAGAAAAATTTTTGAAATATATCTCTTGATCTAATCAGATCTGGACGAACCTGGACCGGGAAATCAGGATTTCCCTTCAACTGGTATCAGAGCCATGGTTCTAATTGTTTAGATCTGATTTTAATTTTATTTTAATTAAAAAATAAAGTGATTTTAGATGTCACATGAGATGTGATCAGATCTGAAATCAGAAAAATTAAAATTAAATGATTTGGATCTAAGAACATGAAGATATGCATGACTAGTTCTAGAATAGAATAGTTCTATAGAATAGTTTTGCATGTCTTTGATTTAATCTGATTAAATCATATTTTAGATCTTCTTATTTACTATTTTCTGATTTATAAGTGTTATAATAACATCTGATAAATAGCAAATAAAAATTATTTAATTTTAAATATCATATGAGATATGATAGATGCATGACTAGACTAGTTGTAGAATAGTTCTACATATTTGTCTAGATTAGAATTTATTTTGATTAGATCAATTTAAATCTAATTTTTTAGATTATTATGTGATAATTTAGATCTAAAAATATGCATGATTTGATACATGATGTATGCAAAATATGCCATGATTAGATCTACTTTATATATGAGATATATGATATAGATCTGATATTGTTTTGTAGTTTAAATGCCTGATTAAGGCGTTCCTCTTGGCCGTCCGGTCATAAGAATGAAGAAGGATTTGAAGGCCCTCTCTTCCCATTCGATGGGGTGTTCTTATGATGTGTAGGGGTGCTGCGTGTTCGTCCTTAATCAGAAACCCAAAACTTACTTTCTGCAAAACCCTAGATCCTGAAACCCTAGGATTTATTGTGCATATTTTGTTTATGAACCCAACTTAATTAAGAATTAAGTTTATGAAATATTAATTAGGTCTAAAATTAAGAATTTCAGATCTAAGACATATTCATAATACTGGGTTCGGGCTTGGGTAGCTCAATTAGGTCTAAGCGGTTGATCAAACCGAATCAAGAGTTGGTTAGATGGGATCAACAATGCTTAAATTGACCAGCCTAATAGGATTAAGTCTGGTCAAGATCGAGTCACGATCAAGCAAGACCTAATTAGGCTCAGAGGTTAGAGTCTGGATTGTAGGCTAACCCAATTGGTTCTGACTCAACAATTTGGTGTCTAAGGTAAGTTTGGCACAGACGACCGACTGGTTTTTAATTGGAAGCTACTCGACCTGAATGTGTTCTTGTGCGAGTTAACGGCATATTCCTTCCACCGGTCTCACTTACCTGGCCATATCTGTTGACAGTGTTCTGATCTGAGGTGGTCAATAATCCGAGCTGACCCATGCCACTAGGTTATCAAATTGTTATGACTAAGGCCAAGTCTATTAATGAGACCTGAATCAATTCTCCTAAGAAAAGATTAAGTCTGAGGTCTTCCACCATTGTAGACGTGCGGGCCCTTCCCGGGGTTGATTGTTCTCGGCTGGATACAGTGGCTCAGTTGCACCGGGAAGACGCAACCATGTCTATTAGGCATTGGATGCTATGGGCTGGAGGATGAGTTGGGCTCAATATTTCGGATACGGTGAGAGACCCAATTAGGAACCCAGTCTATGCAAATGGTGGGTCTGACTTAACTAAGGAGTGGATCAATATTCCGGATACGGTGAGATTCATGAATTAGAGACAAGTTTGGTGCACCATGATTAGAGAATCATTGAACAAGAGTTGTTCACTCATTGGCTAACCATCACCAATAACTGTTAGGTGAGGTGATGAGTAGTTGGTGAGACCGCACCACCCACTAGAAATCATCAATCGCGGAGATTTTCGCATCTCTGCAGAGGGAGTGTAGGGATCCGAGAAAATAGTGGGAGCTAATTTGTTTAAAAATAAAATCCCTAAACAAATTGGTCAAGTCAAAATTACAGTATCTAACTAGAATCTTTGACTCTCTACAGGAAAATGTCTGCGTCCAACCCACTGCACGTATCCTAGACACACATAGACTGAGGACCCAATTATAAAGATTGGCTAGGAACTACTAAAAATTGTTTTGTTCGAGAAGTTAAACATGTTTAGACCAGGACCCTCCCACCTTACCATCACACCACGAGAGCATCTCTGGAAAATGGATTGACGAAGACAATAAGCCAGATACTACATGTTGGGCTCGATGTCTGATGAGCTCCAGCGCCAACATGAAGATATCGGGACTGCTCGCCAAATGTTGGCTCACCTACAGGAGATGTTTGGTGAACAGAGTCGCGCAGCCAAATATCAAGTCACGAAATGACTTTTTAAGGCTAAGATGCGTGATGGGCAGTCAGTCCAAGATCACTGTCTGACAATGATCAAGGACATGGAAGAGCTTGAGAAGCTCGTGTGAGTTGGACTTGGACTTGCAGAACGATATTATTCTGCAATCCTTGACTGATGCATATGGGCAAT
Source organism: Cocos nucifera (assembly GCA_006176705.1). Classification (NCBI taxonomy): domain Eukaryota; kingdom Viridiplantae; phylum Streptophyta; class Magnoliopsida; order Arecales; family Arecaceae; genus Cocos; species Cocos nucifera. The sequence goes on along the minus strand of QRFJ01002092.1, from coordinate 26,810 downwards.
TCATCATGAATTACCACATGCATAAACTTCAAAATTCTTGGCCGATTGATGAATATGCTGTTACCGCTGAGCTTTCTTGAAAGGTTCTAAAGGCTCAGTTCTGCTATGGAACGGACTTCTTCAAAAGAAAGTTTTGGAAAAAAAAAGTCTGTGAAAAAGCAAAGGTAGAAGGATCAGAAGAAGAAGAAGAAGAAGGTCGATGGCAAAGGAAAGTGTTTCCATTGCAACAGCGACGGCCATTGGAAGCGAACTGCCCTACTTACCTGGCCACCCTAAAGAACAAGAAGGAAGGTCCTTCTGGAGGTATGCTCGTTATTGAGTCTAACCTTACGGTTTCTTCTGCATCCAGTTGGGTGCTTGACTCTGGTTCTAGTGCTCATCTGTGCACTTCATGCGGGGTCTTGAGATAGAGGAGGCTGAGGGATGGAGACATGATCTATGCGTCAAAATGGAGCAAGAGTTGCTGCAGTAGCCGTGGGAACATACCCTCTGCGATTACCATTGTTTAGACTTAGCTTAAAAGACTGTTATTATGTGCTGCAGCTAGCAGGAATTTGATTTCTGTTCATCTTAGCACAAAGAAGGTTATGTGATCCTTCTTAAGGACCATTGTAACATTCTTTATGAAAGAAATAAAATTGCAAATGGTTTCTTGTTAATGTTTTATCAGTTGCATATTGATGTACCTTTTAACTATCGAGCAAAACGTGAATGCAAACGACCGAGGGATAGTCCAAACGACAGGTATCTATGGCACCTGAGATTGGTCATTATAGAGAAGATAGGATTAACAAATTGGAGAAAAATGGGCTATTGAGTCATTGACTTTGAGTCATATCCAACTTGTGAATCTTGTCTTCAAGGCAAATGACTAATCCCTTTTGTTGGACATG
>QRFJ01002092.1:0-25171 GCA_006176705.1 Cocos nucifera | reverse complement strand
GGGAGAGGGCCAACAGATCTCCTTGCCTCTAGTACATACTGATGTGTGGCGCCCATTCGATGTGCCAGCTAGAATGACAATTTTGTCTACTTCATTACCTTTACCGATGATCTGTCTAGGTATGGTATGTGTATCTTATGAGACACAAGTCTGAAGCTTTGAAAAGTTCAAAGAATTCAGACATGAAGTAGAAAAACAAACTGGAAAACCCATTAAGGTTCTTCGATCAGATCGAGGAGGTGAATACCTTAGGCTGTGACTAGGACTTCCTATCACTTACGCCACTTAAACCTCACCCCCCATGCCCTTTTTATTTTATTTCTTACATGAAAATTCTCCACTCCCATGGCTTCTCATGCCCTCTTTCTCTCATCCTTTTCTCATAAGGCAATTTATTGGAAGACCAAGTCAAAAGAGGAGTTACTTTTGCTTAAGATTCTATGAGATAGAATCCTTGTTGACCAAAACACCTTCCCTTGAGTGCCGCCCCCTCTTTTAATTAATTCTTCTTTTATTCTATGAAAATAATCTTTTTTTTTTGTATACCCTCCCTTGCTGGTCCATGCCAATAATTATGGAGGAGGCGCCCAAGAGTTGGGTGCCCCAACAACTTTTCATGTTTGGATATTCCTAGTCTAGGATTTTGATCTAACTTGGACTCTTTTTTTTCTCTATTTATTGGATGAATTTTATTCTAATTTTTTTGTAAAATATAGAGCTTTGGGAGTGATTTGGGGTGTTCAAAAATCAGAGGAAGAGGGTCCTTAGGCATGGGGGTTCCATAAGCACCAAACTAGGTATCTAGGTAAGAGAAAAGAGAAGAAGAAGAGAGTCTTCTTTTAGGGCTATTTTATTTTCAATCTCTTCTTCTTCTTTTTTTGAGTTTTTTCTAAGAGAGTCTCAGATTAGTAAACTCTCATCTTCTTTCTCATATTTTGGATAATCCAAATTTTGAAGAAAAGAGTATCAGATCGACCATCGAAGAAGGATCAGCACAGTACTAGCATGCTGTGCTGATTTTCTGCATCAGACTTCAGATCAGAGATCGTAGGCTCATGTGGATGACTCCTAGAGAACAAACACGTGTGCTCAAGTAATAGATATGATCTATAAACTTCATACCTGCATTTGATGTAGTGTAGATCTAGGTTGATTTGATCAATCTTTTCTTTCTTATTTAATTTTAATTTTTAATTTAATATCATACCTTGATCATATAATAGATTTAAGATCTAGATATTTATATATTTATTTAAATAAATATTTAATTTATTTAAGTCTTTCACTAAAAGATCTTGAAAAAGTTTCAGAGCAAGGTTGTTATTACATGATTTTTGTACATGTTTAGATTATTTCTTAGATTAGATCTAATTTATAATCTAATTATTAAATATAAAATTAAAAAAAAAATTAGATCTCACAAACTATCATAAGGTTTTTCTGCTATAAGGTTTACCCCTTAAAGTGAATAGGTTGTCCTAGTTCATGATGATTTGACTCTAATCATAAATTTATTAGATTTAGTCTAATTTTATTTAAAATTTAATAGATTTAAAATTGTTTTAGATCTAAAAATAAAATATTTTAAATGTACGGATTGCTATAAGATTGTCCTGCTATAAGATTTACCCCTTACAGTGAATAGGTTGTCCTAGTATGTTTTGATATAAAATATTGATCATAAAATTTTAAATTAGATCTAAAAAATTTTATGATCTAATTAAAAAATTTTTAATCTAATTTTAATCTTCATAAATATGTTAGATTTGATCTAAAAAAATTTATGATTGATTATTATTGAAACTATTTCAATTACATAAATCTATTTAGATTAGATCTAAAGTAGATTCATGTTTATGTTACTTGCATATTGATTATGAGTCAAACATGTAACTTGGTTGATAGAACTATGTTGTAAAACTATTTTATAAACATAAAAACTATTTCTGAAAAGCCAAACTCCAACCCTCAGCCCAAAACATAACTAAGAATTAAGAAATTATTTGATTAGGTTCTAGAATTGTAAATTAAAGATCCTATGACACAAATCATAACACATTGGGTTAATGAATTAGTGGAGATTAAGTCCATTAATTTGGTTAGATCTAGGGTTAGATTAAAGAATGGACTTAATTAGAGAATTGACTAAATCTAATTAATTATTGTCTTAGATTAGGTCAAGGATTCTCTAGATTAATTGCAATAGTTATAGTTGGTCAAGTCCATGTCTTTAACAAGACCTGAGATGGACTTGATTCTTGGCTACGCGGTCTAGCACGAATTGTTAGGTTGATCTAATCAAAACTAATTAAATCAGTTGGTATCTAAGATAAATCAGACCAGTGGTTTTCAATTAGCAGCTCGCTTAACTAACCATTTTTTATGGTGTCTAAGGCAAGCCTGGTAGACCCTTCCACTGATCGAATTTACCTGGTCTCTTGGTGAGATTATGTTTTGATCAGATCGCTTAACTATTTGAGCTGATCGATGTCAGCTAGATAAATCAATTTGACTGATTTAGGTGCTCCTAGACTAGCCTATTAATGGTCTTCCTTAAGCTGACTTAGTGAAGTTAGTGGAAGGATCATGACAAGCTGGTTAATCTACTCTACTCGCTTCTATAAATTAAATCCTCTAAAATTATTAGATCTGTAAAATAAAATAGTTATATGATAACTGGATCATAGCCTTCCATTAAAGTGAATGATAATGAGTCCATCAGTTGGATAATCATTGAAGGCCTAAAGGCCCGGTGCTTATCGATTGATGAAATTATCATTCATTATATGATCTCTTGGATATATCTTTCTAAATGGTGGTCAGATGGGCCAACCAAAGTTGGGCCTGATCATTCATTGGTTGGATGGGCCAAGTATGGTCATGTTAATGGTTGGACCTAACTAGACCCTTTTTTGAGAAGGCCAAAGCCAACTGATCAGGGCCTGGGATAAAATTTAATTATTGAAAATTATTTGGAGAAATAATTGATTATGAACCTACCCTTAAATGTACATGGGTAGGCCAACCAAAGTTGGGCTCGTGTACAATCAATGTGGATTCTAGTACCCACTAAGGAATTAGGGTAATTCCTCGAATTGGAGGAAGAGGCTATCAATTCGAATAAAATAGTGAGAGAAACCTTTTGATTAAAGTCTAAATCTTTAGGTTAATGAATCAATTACTAATTAGATTTTGATTTTCCTTAGTACAGACATAGCCACTTCCCTATCGCTCCGATCATTGTTGGATAATGATAAGTTGGTGGGATCCAACTTTGATAGCTGGTACCAAAAGTTAAAGATTATCCTAGAGCATGAACGGATCTTATATGTGCTAACGGATCCTGCACCTAAGGAGCCAGCTACCAATGCACGTGGAACAGTCAGAGATACTTATCAGAAGTGGCTCAGTAATCGAACCATGGTGCGCTGCATTATGCTGGCTGTGATGAGTGATAAGTTTAGTCACAGATTTGAGACAGCTCAGCCAAATGAAATGCTCTAAGTGTTGGAGGATTCTTTTGGCACACTCGATGATGTTGAGAGGCACAAGACTAGTTGCACCATCTTTAATGCCAAAATGTAGGATGGAGCCTCTATCACTGATCATGTATTGTATATGATCGAGCTGATAGAGTGCTTGAGCAAACTCAACTTTTTCTTGTATGAACAACTTGAGAAAGATGCAATACTGAACTCGCTGCCGAAGTCCTATCTCCCTTTTCTTACTCATTACAGAATGACAAAGCCTGAAGTAAACTACCATGGCTTACTGGGGTTACTTCAGAATTTTGAGAAGGATCACCAGCTCCATAAAGAGTTGGTGAACCTAGTGGAAGGTTCGTCTTCTAGTTCTTGATCCTTTAGGAAAGGAAAGAAGAACAAAATGAAGAAAATAAAGAAGGTGCAAGTTCAGGTTGGGACATCAGTGCAGGGCTAGACCAGGAAGATCAAGCTCGATAAGAGTCAAACGGAATGCTTTTTTTGCAAGAAGCAAGGGCACTGGAAGAGGAACTGTCCTCAGTACATTGCCTTCCTGAATCCGAACAGATAGAGAAAGAAGCAAGCTATTGCTGGGCAAGGTATTTATATGATAACTCCTTATAATTTCTCTATTTATGATATTACTAACTAGGTATTGGATACCGGTAGCCCTTACCATATTTATAATTCATTGCGGGGTTGCAGGTTAGTAGAAGATTCGAGCAAGATGAGAGATTTCTGAACATTGGAGATGGAAGATCAGTTTCAGTTCTAGCTTTAAAAATTTTGAAACTTATATTTGAATCTCATACCGTTGTTCTTAGTGATTGTCAATTATGTCCTAGTTTCTTTTTAAATATCATTTCTGTAGGCCTTTTATACATGAACAATTATGAAATTTTAATAAAAAAATGAGTTTATAATGTCATTGTGAATGGTGTTACTACTTTCTATGAACAATGGTGTATATATGTTATCACAACCTATTAACATAGTCTATTCTACTGGCAAGCACCCTAGATTAGATAGTGTATCAGATATCTACTTATGGTACTATAGGCTAGGTCATATAAACAACAACATGATAAATAGATTAACTCAAGAGGGAATCCTCGAAGTCAATAATTGTGAATCACTTACAATCTGTGAGTCCTATCTTTTTGGTAAAATGATCAAGTCATCTTTTATTGAAAGAGGTGAGAGAGCCAATGAGCTCTTAGGTCTAGTACATACTGATGTATGTGGACCAATATGCATAAGTGCCAGAGGTGGATATGTGTACTTCATCACTTTCATAGATGATCTATCTAGATATGGATATGTCTATCTGATGAAACATAAGTCAGATTCTTTTGAAATGTTCAAATGATTTCAAAGTAAAGTAGAAAAAAAAACTAAAAAGAGTATTAAAACTCTTCGATCTGATCGATGAGGAGAATATCTTTCTAGTGAGTTTCTCAAATATCTAGGAGAGAATGGAATTCTCTTCCAATGGACTCATCCTGGAACACCACAGCATAATGGTGTGTCTGAAAGGAGGAATCGAACTTTGTTAGATATGGTTTGATCCATGATGGGATTTTCTATCTTGCCGATATCCTTCTGGAGATATGCACTCGAATCGACTTGTTATCTATTAAATAGGATTCCAAGTAAGTCTGTAGTTAAAATTCCATATGAGATAGGGACAGGACGTAAGTCAGCACTCTCACACCTTAGAGTTTGGAGGTGCCCAACTTATGTCAAACGGTTAGTTACAGACAAACTTGGACCTAGGTCTGACAAGTGTACATTCATAGGGTACCCAAAAGAGACTAAAGGATACTATTTCTACCATGCTAATAAATAAAAGATGTTCGTCAGTCTTAAGACAACCTTTTTAGAAAAAAAGTTCCTTGGTGAAGAAACTATTGCCTCTAAGGTTGAACTTGATGAAGTTCTACGGGTAGAAAGTTTGACACAGAATGTTAAACCTAAGTTGGATTTGATTAGATCAGATCCGAAGCCTAGTGAACTCGCACCATTAAGGTGATTCGGTAGAGTACCATGCCATCCGAATAGATACTATAGATTCTTGGTCCAGGATAGTGATCCCATCAAACTCGATGAGAATGATGAGGATCCGATCACTTATATGGATGCGATATAGAGATCCAACTCTGAGAAATAACTAGAAGCCATGAGATCCGAAATGGATTTCATGAAGGTCAATGATGTATGGATATTAGTTAACCCACCTGAAGGGGTTAAATCCATTGGGTGTAAATGGGTCTTCAAAAGGAAGAGGGGTGCAGATGGAAAGGTGAAGACCTATAAAGTTTGTTTGGTTGCCAAGGGGTATCATCAACATTATGGCATTGACTATGATGAGACGTTCTCCCCTATGACAATGCTCAAGTCCATTCGGATCATGCTTGCCATTGCTGTCCATCTGGACTATGGGATTTGATAGATGGATGTGAAGATAGCTTTCCTAAATGGAGAGCTAATCAAAGAGGTGTATATGATACAACCAAAAGGATTCATATCCATAAATGAGTCCAAAGTATGCAAGCTTCAGAGATCCATTTATGGATTGAAGCAGGCATCTCGGAGTTGGAACATGCATTTTGATAAAGTGATCAAATCATATGGCTTCACTAAGAACGATGAAGAGTCCTGCATTTACAAATGGACAAATGGTCCAGCAGTGGTATTCTTTATTTTGTTCGTGAATGATATTCTCTTAATCAAAAATGATATCCCCACACTACAAGGAATAAAAGTCTAGTTGTCATCACAGTTCTTCATGAAGGACTTAGGTGAAGCATCCTACATCCTAGGGATGAAGATCTTATGGGATAGATTTAAAAGGATGCTTGGTATATCTCAGTCCACGTACATAGAAACTATACTGAAGAGGTTCAGCATGGAGAATTTCAAAAATGGCTATGTTTCGATAGGCCAAGTAATTTCTCTCTCTAAAAAGGATTGTCCGACAACTCTTGAAGGGAAAGAGCGAATGAGTAGAATCTCATATGCTTCGATAGTGGGGTCTATTATTTATGCAATGGCATTATGAGACCACACGTGGCATACTTAGAGTGTGAGTAAATACTAAAGAAAAATACTGATTTTTCAGACCAGGTTCGTTCAGATATGATCGGATCAAGAGATATATTTCAAAAATTTTTCTTTTTGATTCAAATAAGATATGAAGTATTTCAGATCTGATCATATTATTCTAATAATAAAAATAAAATCTAGATAAATTAAATCAAATTTAATTTACCTTGATGTAGAGTAATCCTATTACCCGTTTGATGATCCTGTAAGCAGCGGAAGGTTCTGGATCTAGCCACGTAAGTGCCTGGCCTCTATCGGTATCCACTAAGATTGGATCTAGAGATCCTCTTCTTCTCTATCATGTCTTCAAAAATTAGATCTGAATCTAATTTTTAGGATCTTCAAAACACCTTTCAAAGATCAGCAGTTGTCCTTTGTAGCAGCGTAGCCTTCTAGCTTTCTGTCGCCTTTCTCTTGCCTGGATCGCACCAACTGGATCCCAAACCACTTTAGGCATGGAGAGGAGAGGGAGAAGATAGACTTGGCATGGAGGAGGAGGAGAGAGGTAGCCTTAGGGCATGGGGAATTTTCACATCACTTTGAGTTGGGCGCAGGATCTTATTTATAGACTATGCATGATCCAACTCCTCTTCTTCCCAACCAATCACAATCCTTTGTGAAATCAGATCTAAATCTGATTGATGGGAATAGAGTCCCTTGGATTCATCCTTAGATGGTGCCTAAGACCAGTCAAAGTTGGTTCTTAGGAGGAGTCTAATCGAAATCCAAAAAGAAGATGGAGTCCCTGTCCAACGGGGACTCCTGGGCGCCTCAAACTTGGGTGCACGCCACCCTTGGCATGTGCCCTCCTCCTTGCTAGGTTCTAGCAGGGGGACAAGCCCCCACTAGCTCTCCAATAGGTGCATGACACGTGGATAGAAGTTAAAGTATCAATGGTCAACATTTGACCAGTCAAAGGTCAACTTTGACCAAAGTCAAAGGACGAGAAATGGCAGGTGACCAAAAATGGTAGGTATTGTCTTACAAAATAAGACAACTCTTTTTTGACCTAGACAGGCTTCAGTCAGATCAAGTGAATGCCTCTGATCGAGCACAGACTCCTTTGGCTCAATCAGGATAACTATTTATGATAGTAAAAGAAGAACGTTAGGTTCAATCGAGTGCTAGCATAATTTTTTTGAACCTAATTGAATCTCATTCAGATCAATTGAACTGAATCAGTTCAATTGATGATCACCAGATTCAAATCCTTATTTGTGTGATCTAGTTAGGTTCAGTTCTGTATGGTAATGGGATATGTCATGATCTCTATCATCGACATCATCGAAACTCCTTTCGATGGATCAGAACTCTTTTGATTCGAACAGCTAGAATGATCGATCATCTAAATCATTCTAATTGCTCCCAAAATCCACCAGTGACACCTAGCAGTATATGGTGGCAACCCATCAGAGCTGAATGTGAACCTCTTGGTGCAGCTACCTATGTGATTAAGTTCTTCTATCTTGAGCCCGATCAGATTAGGGTTAAGGTGAACTCGTCAAACCCTAGTTTCTATCATATGATGTAATCATTCGATTCAAGTCCGATGTGAAAATCAATAGAAACTCTTTCTATTATTTCACTCTGCCATGGCCATGGGCTTCTGGACTTGATTCTTAGGATCATCATAAGGCTGCTCCTCTACCACCGAGGTAGATAGATTCCATCTTTATGCAATCCAGTTCCTACAATGAACATGCTATAGCCAACATACACCTCTGGGTTCTGAATGGCTAGGAGACCGAGTTATGGTGTAGTTAAACTATAACACCCTCAAGATGAACTGTCGATGCACCTCAGGTCAAAGAACCAGACACACCACTGCAGCATCAAGTCAGTCATTGATGAGAAGATAGACTTCCTAATGACTACTCGAGGTGGTCACGCTCAGTACCCTCGTTCTCTAACGAGTACCTATACTCTCACTCTGGTGTCTCCACACCATAGACTCAGGACTCATCTACTAAAAAAAAGTGATTGTACACCAATCTTCCGGATCAATCACCATCCTTGTGATGATCCTATGGTCAGGAGCATTTTATGAGTTGATAATGATTATTCATATCTTAAATTTTCAACTCTTGAAAATATAAATTATCATTACCATTAACTCAGAGGATGTATCACAGACACTAAATACACATATGTGATAGAAAATAATCTATTTTATTGATTTTAGTCAAAATTATAATTTTATCCCTAGAAGTGTATTACAAGTGTTAGCCAATTCTGGCTTCTAGGGCACATATATCTAACAATCTTTCACTTGTTCTAAAGCCAATTGGCTACAAGTCTAAGTCCTATCTTCTCAAGATGGGCTTCGATCTTCTGCTGGCCTAATGGCTTTGTAAGTGGGTCTGCCACATTGTTTATGGAGTCGACTCTCTTGACCTTGACATAACCCTTCTAATCATGGATGAGGTAGTATCGCCGCTTAATGAGCTTGAATTTTTGGTGATACCTCGATTTCTTAGCAAGGGCTATGGCGCCATTATTGTCATAGTAAAGAAAAATGGCATCTGATGGCATTACTCCAATTTCTATAGCAAATTTCTTGTACCAGAATGCTTCCTTCACAGCCTCTGATGCAGCGATATATTCTGCTTTCATGGTGGAATCTGCTATCATGATTTGCTTGGAACTATTTCAGCTGACAGCACTACCATTGCACACAAACAGACTCCCAGATGTCGACTTTCGATCATCTATATTGGACATGAAATCTGAGTCTGTGTATCCCTAGACTTGGAGTTCTTCGTTACCAAAGACCAACATCATATCCTTAGTTCTTCTTAAGTACTTAAGGATACATTTAACAGAAATCCAGTATTCTTCATCTGGATTTGACTGATATCTGCTTGTGACACTCACAGCATGGGCTATATCAGGTCGTGTATATAGCATGGCATACATGAGGCTCCCTATTGCAGAAGCATAAGGGATCTTGCTCATGCGTTCTATTTCCTCAGGTGTGCTAGGGCACATCTTCTTGGAAAGATGAATACCATATCTGAAGGATATTAATCCCCTCTTAGAGTTTTTCATACTAAACCTCTTTAGTACTTCCTCTATGTACATCTTTTGTGAAAATTCTAGCATCCTATTCGGTCTATCCCTATAGACCTTAATTCCTAGAATAAAGGATGCTTCACCTAGGTCTTTCATGGAGAATTTCTTGGACAACCATATTTTGACTGTCGTCAACATGGGAATATCATTTCCAATAAGGAGGATATCATCCACGTACAATACGAGGAAGACAATAGCGCTCCCACTGACCTTTTTGAAGATACACGATTCCTCTTCATTTTTGATGAAACCAAACTTTTTGATCACATCATTGAAATGAGTGTTCCAGCTCCGAGATGCTTGCTTAAGTCCATATATGTACCTTTGCAACTTGCAAACCTTGTGATCAGTATCACTGAATATGAAACCTAGTGGCTATTCCATATAGATATCTTCCTCAAGATATCCATTCAAGAATGTTGTTTTCATGTCCATTTGCCATATTTCATAATCGAAATAGGCTGCAATGACAAGCAATGTGCGGATGGATTTTAGCATAGCCACTGAGAAAAAGGTATTCTGATAATCAATGCCTTCACGTTGACTATAACCTTTTGCCACTAGTCTAGCCTTGAATGTCTCCACATTCCCATCTGCACCAATCTTTCTCTTGAAGATCCATTTACACCCAATAGGTACTATACCTTCTGGTGGATCTACCAAGGTCCAGACTTCGTTCGAGTGCATCGAATCAATTTCTAACTGCATTGCCTCTAGCCATTTCTCAGAGTTGATATCTGATATCGCCTCATTGTAGGTTTTAGGATCATCATCATGAGCATCATTACCTATGAGGAATATTTTCTCTACTTTCTCTGAAATAATACCTAAGTATCTTTCAGAAGGATGGAAAACTCTTTCCGATCTACGAGGTGGAGGAGGAAGTGTTCTTATTGGCTCAACCTGATTTGGTTCCAATTGGTCCTTAGCTCATTGTACTTGTGAGACTTTCTCATCAAGCTTAATCTGCTTTCTAATACCGCTGTCTTGAATAAACTATTTTTCAAGAAAGATGGCATGTCGACTCACAATAACATTATGGTCTTCTGAAATGTAGAAATAGTATCCTAATGACTCTTTAGGATATCCTATGAATCGAGCTCTGAAGGACCTAAACTCTTTAGGATATCCTAATGACTCTTTAGGTACATCATTATTGAAAGTGACCAACTCCAGAGTATTCTACTGTCGAGAATATCTCTGATGGGATATAGGTATAAGTATCCCTTAGACCTGAGATCACCTCAGTGACTTGCAAGCAACTCACTATGCTTTCGTATCGGACTAACTAAATTTCTAATTTAGCAATGGCAGGCTTCTAGGCATAGTCAAGTACCTACGAAGTTGGAGTGTGATCAAGATGGAATTAACCACTCCAAGAGTTGGAGAAGAATGTATCACTGTATTTCAATATAGCAAAATCTTGGTAAGGATAATCAATCAGATGGGTTTGATATTTTGAAATACAATGTGGACAACCTAATCAGAGTTGATAGTTGAACTCTGAGGTGTCCTATGAGCATTATGGTCAAGGGGATCAATTATATGGAAACTATATCTGCATGGGTTCTAAGGATAGTGTTCTACACCTTCGACCTATCCAGCCATCGGGTATCATTGCTAGATGGTCACTTCGATTGATACAAAAATTTATTATTGTGTTATCAGCTTAGGTTCAGACCTATGAGGTCACACACATTAGAGCTTACGATCTGATCGGATGGTTGATCAATGATTAAGAATTATTCTAGGATTAAATAATCAATACGATTGGTGTTTAACTTAGTGTAAGTATTGCAGGAGGATCGATTAGCAATTGAATTGCTAATTATCTTAATTTGATTAAGCCAATAGGTTGAGATTAAGTTTAATTAAATATGACTTAATTAGATTTAGTTTAGTCTTGATTGGATCAAGTCCAATTGATTTATTGGATAAGCCAAGTGCAAGGAAGAACTAGTCCTAGTCTAACTAGGACTAGGATTAACCCATTTTTCTAATTTGATTTGAAAATAAATTAAAATTAAATCTAATTTAATATGATTTAATTAAGTTCTTAAATGGGTTAGGATCTTATTTAATTGGATTGGTTTAATTTTGATTTTACTTGGTTAAAAGATCTTGTTTGACCAAGTCAAAACATGACTCGTAGTGTGACTAGGACTCCCTATCACTTGCACCACTTAATCCTCACGCCCCATGCCCTTTTTATTTTGTTTTTTATGTGAAAATTCTTCATTCCCATGGCTTCTCATGCCTTCTTTCTCTCCTACTTTTCTCATAAGGTAATTTGTTGGAAGACCAAGTCAAAAGAGGAGTTAGTTTTGCTTAAGATTCTATAAGATAGAATCCTTGTTGACGAAAACACCTTCCCTTGAGTGCCACCCCCTCTTTTAATTAATTCTTCTCTTATTCTATGAAAATAATACCCTATTTTGTGTGCACTCTCTTGCTGGTCCATGTCAATAATTGCAGAGGAGGCACCCAAGAGTTGGGCGCCCCAACAAGTTCCCATGTTTGGACATTCCTAGTCTAGGATTTTGATCAAACTTGGACTCTTCTTTTTTTTTATTTATTGGATGAATTTTATTTTTTTATGAAATATAGAGCTTTGGGAGAGGTTTGGGGTGTGCAAAAATTAGAGGAAGAGGGTCCTTAGGCATGGGGGTTCCATAGGCACCAAACTAGGTGTCTAGGTTAGAGAAAAGAGAAGAAGAAGAGGGTCTTCTTCTATGGCTGTTTTATTTTCAATCTCTCCTCTCTTTTTTTATTGAGTTTTTTTTGATAGAGTCTAAGATCAATAAACTCTCATATTCCTTCTCATATTTTGAAGAGTCCAAATTTCGAAGAAGGGAGCATCGGATCAACCGTCGAAGAAGGATCAGCATAGTACTAGCATGCTATGCTGATTTTCTGCATCGAACTTTAGATTAGAGATCGTATGTTCGTGTCGATGACTCCTAGAGGCCCAATGCATGTGCGGATTATGACTTCATCTTCAAGCCTAGATTAGCAAGTTAGAATGTCTAACTTGCTCAGGTAATAGATATGATCTATAAACTTCATACCTGCATTTGATGTAGTATATATCTAGGTTGATTTGATCAACCTTTTCTTTCTTGTTTGATTTTAATTTCTGATTTAATATCATGCCTTGATCATGTAATAGATTTGAGATTTAGATATTTACATATTTATTTAAATAAATATTTAATTTATTTAAATCATCCACTATAAGATCTTGAAAAAGTTTCTAGATCTACCTGTAAAACACTAGATCAAGAACCTTCATGGCTTCCCCCTAGCCATCTCCCCCCGGCTACACCCAACCTACCTCCCCAAACCCTCGGTCGCCTCCTGCCTCCTCGGGCCTCCGGCATAAGATTCCAACCTCTCGCCTCCCCGAAACCCCAACCCATTACCCTCCTCTTTTCGACCATTCAGTTTCCCTGCCACCCACTCTCTCCTACCAGCCGCCTCTTGCCTCCCTTCCCAAACCTCTGGTTGTCTCTTGTCTTCTCGAACTTTTGGCCTTTGGTTCATCCGCTACCCCTCTCTCCCCGGCTGACAACTTTCCATCGTTCATCCCCCTGACTGCACCCAGCCCGCCTCTCCAAGCCCCCGACCTCGTCCTGCCTCCTCAAAACCCTAGCCTTCCAACCCCCTCTCCTCCTATCGATGGCTTCCCTTCGATCGTCTCCCCTTGATTGCACCCAGCCCACCTCCTTGAGCCCCAACCACCTCCTACCTCCCCAAGCTCCTATTCATGGTTGCATCCCTGAGCCTCAGTCCCTGCTCGCCTATGCCTCCTCGCACCTTAATTCCTACATGCCAGCCCATGTCTCAGTTCTATATGGTAGTCTTCTTCTATCGTGAGTATTAGTGATAGTATTAGCAACAACTAATACCATCACTACAAATTTTTTTATTTAAATTATATTAATTATGCATAATTAGATATTAAAAATTATTTAATTATGTATTAATTTATATGGGATTTGGGTTCTATCATGTAGAGCGCTTAAACTAAGGAAAGGTTCAAGCTGCAAGCACAAGGCCGAGACGTGCCTTGTGTGCTTCAGTCTTGACATGCAAAGCACTCAAACTAAAGGAAGGTTCAGGCTGCATTGCAAACACAGGCTCGAGATGTGCTCTATATGCTCCAATTTTGGCATACAGATACTCAAACACAAGGTTTAGGCTACAAACACAAGGCCAAGATGTGCCCTGTGCGCTTCGATCTCGACATGCAGAGTGCTCGAACCAAGGCAAGATGCATGCTGCATTGCAAACATGTGCTCGAGACGTGCCCTACATGATTCAATCTCGACATGCAGAGCACTCAAATTGAGAGAAGGTTTGGGCAGTAAACATGAGGTCGAGACGTATCCTACGCGCTTCGATCTTCGCATGCAGAGCACTCGAACCAAGGAAAGATTTGGACTGCATTGCAAATACGGGCTCGAGACATGCCCTGCATGCTTTGATCTCAGCATGTAGAGCACTCGAACTGAGGGAAGGTTCAGGCATGTTGCAAACACGGGTCTGAGATGTGCCTTACATGCTCCAATCTCGGCATGTAAAGTGCTCAAACCGAGGTTTTCCCATTTTATATAGGAGTAAAATTATGCCAAGCTATAAGCATTGGTACTTGTATGGGGATCGAGATATGGGAGACAATTACAAGGGTTTCCAAGGCTCAACTTGTCCAATACATTTACTGATGTGCAAGAGCTTAATGGTGACAGGCTTGAGCAGATGATTAGCATATTTGGTGGATTTGATCTGATTATTGGTGGAAGCCCATGTAATAATTTTTCAAATTATAATCATTATAGTCATGATGGATAGGATTGCTATAGTTATAGTCATGCTTACCCTCTATAGGGTTGCTACCCCCTAGAGGCTAAGCAGGGCTATAACTATAGCAATCCCTATAGTCCATCATGATTATGGTGGTTGCTATCTGAAAGATACATGGGCTTCCACCAATAACCAGATCAAATCCATCAAATGCACTAATCTTATGCTCGAGCTTATCACTATTAAGCTCTTGCACATCAACAAATGTATTGGACAAGTAGAGCTTTCCATCCATGCATATTATCTTCCATATCTTCTTATGCAGGTACCAATGCTTGTCATTTAGAAAAAATTCACTCTTATATGATCCACACAAATCTACAATACAGATGATCCACACAAACCTACAATACAGATCGAAGGTTCATCGAACGAAGATCCGCTCGAAGTGCTAGCTTTTTGCGGATCCCTCCTGATGGTCAATCAAATAAGTATTCTTCAGATCTCTTGAACTCTCTAGGAGATGAAGAATACATGAAGGATTGTAGAAGAAATCCAACTTTTGGATCTCCTAAAAAATAAAAATAAAAACATATAGAAAAAACCCTAGGAGAAGATAAATCTTCTCCTTCAGAACATCAACGGTTGATGTCCTGAAAGCATCTCTATGCTAGAATCAAAGGAGACCATCTCCTCTAGATATCTTTTCTATTTTTTCAGATTCATACCCTCTAATTTTTCTCATAAAAATCTCATAAAAAAGTTGGAGAAGAATGGCTCTCAAGGAAACCCCAAGAGAAGACCTTTTTCTCTTCTTCTTCTCTCACCAGGACATGATCAGATCATGTCTAAAAAGGATCTCTATGCCCCAACACCTTGGAGCACATATCTCACACCCTCTTCTTCTCTCTCTCTCAGATCTTATCATATAAAATCACATCAAAATAAAACAAAGAGAGGGTTAGAAAAAAAATCTCTAAGAGAAAACAATTTTTCTCTTACCATTTTTCCTTCAAGACATCAACAATTGATGTCTTAGTGGAGGGTTCTTCTCAAGCCACCCCAAAACCCCATGCCAACACTCCTTTTCTTCTCTGAAAAAACCATGGGATCCAAGAGTTTTGATGCCACCAAAAAATCTCTAAGAGCCATCCCCCTTAGAGCCCCTTTTGACTAGGTCAAAACCTAGTCGAGGAGGGACCCTTAGGAGTCCTATGGGGTGTCCAACTCTTGGACACCCCCATCCCTAAAAATTAGGCATGAGACATCTGAATCTCATGCACAAAAATAAGGGAGAAAGGGCTGAATAAGATAGAGGGGCGCGGGTAGAGTTGGCGCACAAGGGAGGGAGGAGTTTGGGTCAAAGAAGACTTCCAAGTAGGAAACAATTTCCAATTTCCTTCTAGTTTTGACCAAGTCAAAAAAATATTCCAAATAATCTGATAGGTGGGGCATGGGGACCTCTCATTGGCATGGGAAATCTCACGTAAAGATCTGAAAAAATAAAAGTGGGCGTTGGCTTTTATTGGCGCAAGGAAGGAAGAGAGTCCCAGTCCAACTGGGACTCCTATTTGACTAGGTCAAAGTCCAATTTAAATCATATTTAAACCAGATTAAACACAACCAATTAAGGGTGATCCTAGTCCATTTAGAAGCTTAATTAAATTAAATTAAATTATATTTAATTCTGATTTAAATCCCAAGTCAATTTGAAAATAGGTGCACTCAAGTCCTAGTCTAATAAGGACTTGTTCTTCCTTACGATTGGTTTATCCAATAAATCAATTAGATTTAATCTAATTAAATCTAAATTAATTCTAATTGAATCCAATTTAATTATACTTAATCTCAACCTGATTGCTCATCAGATTGAGCCAATTAGCAATCTAATTGCTAATCAATCCTTCTGCAACACTTGCATTAGGTTAAACATCAATCGCATTGATCGTTTGGCCATAGAATGATTCTCAATCATTGATCAACCATCTGATCAGATTACAAGCTCTATTGTGTGTGACCCCATGGATTTGAACCTAAGTTGGTAGCATAGAAATCAATTTTTGTACCAATCAAAGTTACCATCTAGCAATGATTTCTGACGTTCGGATAGGTCGAATATATGCAAAGCAACATTCTTAGAATCCTGGCCTATGGCTATCATATAATTCATCCTTATGACCAATAATGCTCGAGATGACTTTGAGTATGCTATCAAATACTCATACAAGTCATATCTATTGTGTCTCAAAATTTTGTGAATCCCATGACACCTCACGAGGATTACCCAGGCCTAGATTTTGCTAAATTGAAACACAGCGAGTCATTCTCTTCCTGAAGTTAATCAGGAGTGGTCAATCCCATCTTGACTCACACACTAACTTAATAAATACTTAACTATATCCAAAAACCATTCAAATCTATATTAAAAATACAGGTAGTCTGACACCAAAGTATAGTGAGTTGCTTGCAAGTTACCATGGTGATCTCAAGTCAGAGGGATACTTATACCTATTGGGCTTAGCTAGCTACTCTTGATAGTAGAATGCCATATTAGTCATGTTCAGTACAGATGTACTCCTACATGTCATCTAGATGCCATACCAATGTCTCCAAACTACTTGGTTACGAGGACAACCAACGCATATGGCATACAGCGACCTATACTCGATAAGTTATTATCCTTATTAATAACTTATCATTTGGTCGTGAACAATTTAAAAACCATCCAATAAATCCTCTTTTATCGATTGATTATGGTTCTAAGAATTTCATCATAATTTAATAGTTCATTTAAGTAAGATAAAACTTTAATGATGAACCAGCCAAATAACTATTATTATTAGATAATTCATATACTAATTCCAATCATCTACTACTTGGATGATTGGCTTTAGTACACATTTCCCAACAACTCCCTCTTGGACTAAAGCTAATCAGAATGATATCAAGTATCCTATCTTCCATTTGAGTTTGTAGAACTCCTTAGCTCCAAAGCCTTAGCAAATGGGTCGGTCAAGTTCTCCTTTTCTATTGATCTTCTAAAGATCGACGTCACCCTGATCAAAAATCAAAGGTGATAGCAACGCAGAATATGCTGGTTCTTTGGTTCTTTATTCTGAGCTATGGCTCCAGTGCCACGATAGAACTGGACCATTGGTGGAGGGTGCCACTTCCAACTTGCTAAAAAATCTCAACAACTATACAGCTTACATGGTAGCATCATATGCCACGATGTCTCTACATCACTAACTGAATAGGCTAAAGTATCTTGCTTGGAACCTTTCTAGCAGATTGCTCCTACAATTAGGGTATGAGCCGACATTCTCTAATTGTCATCTTGTTCTGACTGAAATTAAAATATCCACATATTTTAAGTTAGTACTTTCATATTTGAGTCCCTGGACCTTAGTATTTTCCAAATACTTAAGGATTGTCTATACAATTTTTCAATGGCTCTCACTTAAATCAGATTGGTATCTGCTCACTACCTCTAGTGAGTATACCATATCTGGTCACGTACATGGAGAAATAAGATGATAGCTAAATCTTTATTCTTTGCAATACTGGAATGTCATTCTCGATTAAGAGAATTTCATCCACAGACAACGCAAGAAATAATACTACAGAATATTTTGTCTAATTACAAATGTAGAATTTATCTTTGTTCATAACAAAGGCATATGTTCAAAATGTATGTTCTAATTCTGAGGTAATAGCCAAACGGGCTTTAAGGTCTTTACCTTCCCACCTGCGCTACTCTGATTCTTTTGAAAATTCATTCATATCCAATGAATTTTATCCCTTCAGGTGAATCATTTAGTATCCATATACTATTGATTTCCACGAACTTCAATTTGGATCATGTGGCTCCAAGTGACTTCTCAGAGTCAGATCATTGGATTGTATCCCTATAGGTGATCGAATCCTTGTTGTTCTCATCGAGCTCAATAGGATCACCATCCCAGATCAAGATACTAAAGTATCTATCTAGCTAACATGGTACTATATCGGATCTTCTTAAAAGTGATACTTTAATGGGCTCCAAATTTGATCTAATCAAATCTAATTCTGTAGGTTTACTAAATTACATCGATTCTTTTCTATCAGTCAAACTTCTCTGAGTTCAACTTGACAGGCATCAGTTTCTTCTCTAAGAAACTCCTTTCCAAAAGAAATGCCCTACTGCTGATGAACATCTCATGTTCTTCAGTATGGTAGAATTAATCACCCTTAAATACCTGTTGGACCAGTATCCAAGTTTATCTGTGTGCAAACCTATGACATAGGCCGACCAACCCCAAAATCGAAGGTGAAAGAGTCTAGGTCTCTGCCCAATCCATATCCCATGTGGAGTCAATGCAACAGATTCACTCGGTATAAATTTTTAGAGTAAAATAAATAGTCAGTGAAGCATAACCCTGAAATAGGCAAACTAGTGAATCCTATCGTGGATTGAACCATGTCTAACAAAGTTCAATTTTTTTCTTTTAAATATACTATGTTTTGAAAAGAAATCCACTAAGAGAGAATCCTATTCTCTCGTAGATATGTCGCAAACTTACTGGATAAGTATTCGCTTCCTCGATCGAATCGAAGAGTTTCAATGCCCTTTCTAGTTTGTTTTTCTTTTTCATTATTGAATTGTTTGAACATTTCAAAAGATTCAGTCCATACGCACCCATGCCCAAATAGGTCATCTATAATGAAATACTAATATCCTTCTTTGGCACTTAAGCTCATAAGTCTACATACATCACTACGTATGAGACTTAGAACTTTATCGGCTCTTTCACCTTTTTCAATAAAAGGTGACTTTGTCATTTTCCCAAGAAGACAAGATTCACAGGCTATCAATGATTCACAATCATTGATGTCAAGGTTTTTCTCTCAAGCTAACTCGTTTATCCTGTTCTTGTCAAGATGACTAAGCCTATAATGCCAAAGATAGATATCCATGATATAATCTAACTTGGATCTGTACATTATACTTAACAAGCTGTATAAATATTAAATATTATTTCTTTATTATCCATGTATTTGAATGGAAATTCTGATTTCCCGGTCCAGGTTCGTTCAGATCTAATCAGATCAAGAGATATATTTCAAAAATTTTTCTCTTGATTCCAATCAGATCTTGATATGTTTTAGATCTGATTCTTATTATTTTAATAAAATAAAATTAAAAGATAAATTAAATCAAATTTAATTTACCTGATCTGGGTAATCCTATTACCCTGTTGATGATCCTGTTTGCAGCGGAAGGTTCTGGATCTTAGCCACGCAAGCGCCTGGCCTCTACCTGTATCCACTCGAGTTGGATCTGGAGATCCTCTTCTTCTCTATCACACCTCCAAAAATTAGATCTAGATCTGATCTGGAGGATCTTCAAAACTCTTTTGAAGATGAGCAGTCGTCCTTTGCAGCAGCGCAGCCTTCTTGTTTTTGATCGCCTTTCTTTGATCTGAATCGCACCAACCAAGGTCCAAAACTCCTTTTGGACATGGAGAGCAAGGGGAGAAGAGACTATGGCATGGAGAAGGAGGGGAGAGGCAGCCTTGGGGCGTGGAGAAACTATGATCTCACCATATCTCTGTATCTCATGCAATCTGAGTTGGATACAGGGTCTTATTTATAGACTAGCTGTGATCCAACTCCTCTTCTTCCCAACCAATCACAACCCTTGGTGAAATTAGATCTAAATCTGATTGGTGGGAATAGAGTCCCCTGGATTCCTCCTTAGAGGGTGCCTAAGACCAGTCAAAGTTGGTTCTTAGAAGAACTCTAATTGGAATCCAAAAAGGAGATGGAGTCCTTGTCCAACAAGGACTCCTAGGCGCCTCCAACTTGGGCACACGCCTAGGGTGGCGTGCGCCCTTCTCCTTGCCAGGTTCTGGCAAGGGGACAGGCCCCCACCAGCTCTCCAATAGGTGCATGACATGTGGTCAAAAGTCAAAGTGTCAATGGTCAACGTTTGACCAGTCAAAGGTAGACTTTTGACCAAAGTCAAAGAACAAGAAATGGCAGGTGACCAAAAATGGTAAGTGTCTTACAAATAAGACAACCTTTTCTGACTTGGACAACCTCCAGTCAGACCATATGAAGGCCTCTGTTTGAGCACAAACTCCTTTGGCTCAGACAGGACAACTTATTTATGATAGCAAAAGAAGAACGTTAGGTTCAATCGAGTGCTAGCACGATTTCCTTGAACCTAATTGAATCTCATTCAGATCAATTGAACTAGATCAGTTCAATTGATGATCACCAGATTCAAACCCTTGTTTGTGTGACCCAGTTAGGTTCAGTTCTGTATGGTAATGGGATATGTCATGATCTCTATCATCGACATCATCGAAACTTCTTTCGATGGATCAGAACTCTTCTGATTCGAACAGCTAGAATGATCGATCATCTAAATCATTCTAATTGCTCCCAAAATCCACCAGTGACACCTAGCAGTATATGGTGGCAACCCATCAGAGCTGAATGCGAACCTCTTGGTGCAGCTACCTGTGTGATTAAGTTCTTCTATCTTGAGCCCCGATCAGATTAGGGTTAAGGTGAACTCGTCAAACCCTAGTTCTCTGTCATATGATGTAATCATTCGATTCAAGTCCGATGTGAAAATCTAAATAGAAACTCTTTCTATTATTTCACTCTACCATGGCCATGGGCTTCTGGACTTGATTCTCATGATCATCATAGGGCTGCTCCTCTACCACCGAGGTAGATAGATTCCATCTTGATGCAATCCAGTTCCTACAATGAACATGCTATAGCCAACATACACCTCAGGGTTCCATATGGCTAGGAGACCGAGTAATGGTGTAGTCAAACTATAACACCCTCAAGGTGAACTGTCGATGCATCTCAGGTCAAAGAACCAGACACACTACTGCAGCATCGAGTCAGTCATTGACGAGAAGGTAGACTCCCTAATGACTACTCGAGGTGGTCACGCTCAGTGCCCTCATTCTCTAACGAGTACCTGTACTCTCGCTCCGGTGTCTCCACACCGTAGACTCAAGACTCATCTACTAAAGAGAAGCGATTGTACACCAACCTTCCGGATCAATCACCATCCTCGTGATGATCCTATGGTCAGGAGCAATTTATGAGTTAATAATGATTATTCATGTCTTAAATTTTCAACTCTTGAAAATATGAATTATCATTACCATTAACTCAAAGGATGTATCACAGACACTAAATACACATATGTGATAGAAAATAACCCATTTATTGATTTTAGTCAAAATTACAATTTTGCCCCTAGAAGTGTATTACAAGTGTCAGCCCATTCTGACTTCTAGGGCACATATATCTAACAGTATTACTATAATATTATTTATAATAATATCACAACAATCTTCTTTATTGATAAATGATAACCATCTTTGACCAAAAGATCATCAGAGATCACATTTATCATAAACAATGGACAATAGTGACAATCACTCAAAATGACATCTATTGAAAATAAGCTTGATAAATCCTAAAGCTAGAATTAGAACAAGACTTCCATCCCCAACGTTCAGGTATTTCTCACCATTTTCAAATATTTCACTTACTTGTAGTCTTTGCAATAAATTGCATAAGACTACTGACATTTAATACCCATGTAGTAGAATTATTTATAGAAAAATTTTAAGGTGTTATCATATTGTAGATCCATAATATCGCTCGAATGCTAATCATCCTTGACATTACAAGCACCGATACCATGTTACGAAAGCTCCTAATCTTTAGCATGGACCTAAAGGAACCTGTGATATTCTCTATGGGCAGCAAACCATAGAGCCAACACCTAGATCTATGCTAGGGTACCTTCCTCCTTGGGCTTGAGGGAGACGCCCCCTCTCTCTAGGGCTTCTTTAAGAATCTAGGGCAACTAAACTAGAGAGAAGAGAAGAAGAGAGATTTGAGGGAGAAAAGGTCTGTATTTCACAGCATAATGAAATCCTAATACAACCTATGTATTTATACATAGCCATTAGGCCAGACCAAAAACTTCTCTGGCTAACCCAATACATGAAAGTACTCATCGAGCCTATGTACCCCCATGTCTCCCATGCTCTCATCCTTTAGATCTAGATCCGACCCATACATAAGTTAGCCTCCTTAAGATCTCTTGAACCAGACCTTAAGACCCCTAGGATCAACCTAGACCCTAGCCCAAAATAGATCCTCATGTAACTTTGCCCACGCACTGAGCCAGTTCAGTCTCAGCACTGAGCCGGCTAAGTTCCACTGGGTTGGCTCAGTCTGAAACTAAGCCGGACTAGTTCCATGCCATGCCAGTAGTCTTGAATGTGCAGCTCTTTATTTTATCTATGCTCTGAGACTTAGCCGACCTAGTTTTGGACTGAGCCAGCTAACCTATAGAAAATCTTCTTTCTGTAGTCTTGATTCTTCGACTTTGGTTCCTTGCTTCACCTTGAATCCTAGATCTTCGAAGCACCAAGCCCCTAGAGTCCCTGGAGCCAACACCTTGACTCCTACCGTGGCCTCCCAACGCTTGGGAGCACTATAAATCCTCACAATCTCCATCTTGGTGATCCAAGCCTTGGCAAACCCCTCGACAATGCCCTTCTATATGATCATACTGTCCCTGTGCACTCGACAGCACCTATGCAAACATCATCTCTACCAATCCTCTTCAGCTGTTGTGCACCCTTGAGGCCTTTGGGATGACCGTCTCCACCGCTGAAGACCTTGGCTTGCACCTCTACACCATCCTTGAATTGTAGGATTTCTTCTACTTAGCAGCTGTATCACTTTTTCTAGACTTCCCTAGAGAATCCACAATATTCCTATACTAGCACTCACTGCAAATCCTAACATGGTCTCCTCAGAACTATGTCTATCATCCTGCACATGTTGCTCCAACTGAAACAGTGCATCACCGATGCTAGTGCTAGGATATCGATCCTTTTGCACCCCTCTACTCTGAGCTCATGTCAAATTCTTCTCTAATTGCGAAGCCACCTCTCCGAAGCTCCACCTATATCCAAAGTCTACCTGATGTTGCAGAAGCCGACTTTGTCATTAAGTCCCTCGAGGCCAACCATCCAATGCTGTACTATTGGGCCTGCCGCTGTATCTCGAACACCATCGCTGTTCCTTCTGAAGGGAAATCCTGATTTCCCGATCCAGGTTCGTCCAGATCTGATTAGATCAAGAGATATATTTCAAAAATTTTCTCTTGATCTCAATCAGATGTTGATATATTTCAGATCTGATTCTTATTATTTTAATAAATAAAATAAAATAAGATAAATTAAATCAAATTTAATTTACCTGATTTGGGTAATCCTATTATCCTGTAGATGATCCTGATTGCAGCGGAAGGTTCTGGATCTAGCCACGCAAGCGCCTGGCCTCTATCGGTATCCACTTGAGTTGGATCTGGAGATCCTCTTCTTCTCTATCATGCCTCCAAAAATTAGATCTGGATCTGATCTGGAGGATCTTCAAAACTCTTTTGAAGATCTGCAGTCGTCCTTTTGCAGCAGCGCAGCCTTCTTGCTTTTGATCGCCTTTCCTTGATCTGAATCGCACCAACCAAAGTCCAAAACACCTTTTGGACGTGGAGAGCAAGGGGAGAAGAAGCTATGGTGTGGAGGAGGAGGGGAGAGGCAGCCTTGGGGCGTGGGGTTTCTCAATTGAATTGCATTAGCATTAGGGTTGGGCGCAGGGTCTTATTTATAGACCTCTTGTGATCCAACTCCTCTTCCTCTCAACCAATCACAACCCTTTGTGAAATCAGATCTAAATCTGATTGGTTGGAATAGAGACCCCTGGATTCCTCCTTAGAGGGTGCCTAAGACCAGTCAAACTGGATTCTTAGTAGAACTCTGATTGGAATCCAAAAGGGAGGTGGAGTCCTTGTCCAACAAGGACTCCTAGGGGCCTCCTACTTGGACTCACGCCACCCTTGGCGTGCGCCCTTCTCCTTGCCAGCTTCTGGCAGGGGGACAGGCCCCCACCAGCTCTCCAATAGGTGCATGACATGTGGTCAAAAGTCAAAGGGTCAATGGTCAATGTTTGACTAGTCAAAGATAGACTTTTGACCAAAGTCAAAGAACAAGAAATGGCAAGGTGACCAAAAATGGTAGGTATGTTCTTACAAAAATAAATCAACTCTTTCTGACTGACAACCTCAGTCAACCATATGAAGGCCTCTGATTGAGCACAAACTCCTTTGGCTCAGTTAGGACAACTTATTTGTGATAGTAAAAGAAGAACGTTAGTTCAATCGAGTGCTAGCACGATTCCTTGAACCTAATTGAATCTCATTCAGATCAATTGAACTAGATCAGTTCAATTGATGATCACTAGATTCAAACCTTGTTTGTGTGATCCAGTTAGGTTCAAAGTTCTGTATGGTAATGGGATATGTCATGATCTCTATCATAGACATCATCGAAACTCCTTTCGATGGATCAAAACTCTTCTGATTCGAATAGCTAGAATGATCGATCATCTAAATCATTCTAATTGCTCCCAAAATCCACCAGTGACACCTAGCAGTATATGTGGCAACCCATCAGAGCTGAATGCGAATCTCTTGGTGCAGCTACCTATGTGATTAAGTTCTTCTATTTGAGCCCCGATCAGATTAGGGTTAAGGTAAACTCGTCAAACCTAGTTCTGTCATATGAATAATCATTCGATTCAAGTCCAATATGAAAATCTAAATAGAAACTCTT